>JJRW01S0001996.1:56800-67457 GCA_001188405.1 Loxosceles reclusa
GGCAGGTTAGGGTCTTTTGAGTCAGCTTTGTGTCAGCCGCGACACAGTTGGCCGCAAATGCCTATTTTAGTATTAATTGGTATGGGGAGAAGTCTGAGAGGAGGCGCTCTCCTGCTAGGTGATATAGGAACGGCGCCATTGTATTACGGGCACTTGAAATTTAAATACGAGTGGGAGTTATTGCATGAGGAGTCGGCCTTACTATTGTCGTGTTGGCGCAGGGAGTACATGGGAGTACGTAAAAAAAAGATGACTGATCCACGGAAATCAAACTTTACAAATTTTGAGACACACACACATTAAACTACTTCTTCAGATTTTCATTTGACTGCTTCTGGCATTGACGGATAATTTTCAAAAGACTACACTGTAAAAATTAAAACTAATTTAAAGGTGTGATGTAATTTGAAAGGGAAAATGTAAAAAGTAACGAAGCCGAAGTTTGTATGCGGAGTTCGTGGCAAGCTAGTTGGAGGGATAAAACGTCTACAGCAATCCCAATAATACAGTATATTCTGCTTTTTCCAATAATGGTATATAGAGTATTTGAATCGGGAAGAAAGCTGTTAATGTGTCAGATAAGTAAGAAATAGGAGAGCGAAAAATAATAAGGAACATCATTGTTCCGGGTACGATTCCCGGATGGGCCAGAAATACATTTAGCATCTCTGAACGTATAGGGCAGCTACAAGACCTAAAGAAATTTCTTCTTATAGTTAAAAGCTGTCAGTCGGGCATGCAAAGTTTACTATATCATTGTGTGTGCCCCAAACACTCCATAGTACGTTTTTCATCATTAGTTATATTTCATCTCTCATTTTCTCAGTGTTTACAACACATTTCAACTCCAAACTTTTCCACAAATGTTCGAAACAAACAAATGTGATACGTTTCTCCATGGCTATGACAATAAGCCTCGTCAATGGCTGCGGAATCTTCGATACTGAAACCACACCATAGCTCTTTGCCATCTACGACAGATTTTAAAACACCAATATGGAAATTCTGGATGTGTGTTGGAAACTTGTCGGTAGGGTATCTGGGAAACAATCTATCGAAACAAGAGTGTCAACATACGCATGCAATTTTCCTAATGTGCTGGCATCTGTATCCTGGACTCTTTATGATTTCCTTTGTCTTTTCAGTTCTAACGAATGAGTCAAAAAATCCCCTGTGTGGAAATCTAATTTTTGAAACATCTTGTTTAACTGCTGTTTCATAATAGAATATTTCACGTTTTGTGATATTTAAAACAAAACATTGAAATGAGATGAAAACTTACTGGGAAAAAAAAGCGTTTTCTGATCTCCCCTGCAGTCTCACTGTACGTATACAATCTGCCATTTTTGTTCTTAGAATTTTAAACTGATAAGTTGTAAATTTACATTTCGTGTAAATTTCCTTTTAAAAAAGAAATTCTTACTCGTATAGAACTTGAAGCAACATGTATGGAGGGTTGATTCACACGATTTTATAGGATTCTTGTAAAAATGCGTAACACTAATGTTTGTATATTCACGTGAATGTTCGTCTGCTTAAAATGTTTCCCGGAAACAAATTTTTCGTCTCCTCAACATTCTCGGACCAGCAACGCCTTTAGATATCTTCAACGCCCACGTTGGGAAATTAGTTTTTAATCTCTGGTTCTTCAGTATGGATTTTGTTTTAAACCCTGCTCTCTACGAGCACTCGTAGGATAGTACTCTTATGGTGAAGGTTTTAATGTTTTGTTGAGAATGTCGGCCGCCGTAAGAAGGCGCTGCTATCCCAGAGCGGGTTTGATGGGGAGGAGGCAGCTTCTCTGGTACTGTCTCGTGAGGCGACTGCTTTAGGCACAACACAATATCTCTGAAAATTGCCTTTCTAAAAGACAAACACCAATGCCCTAACGATATATATTCTTACCGTCTAATACAGTATGGAGCGTTCTACGCAAGGGCCAGCTATATGGCTGCGTAAGCAGCCATATTGCCTGAATCCCGTAAGGGATTCAGGCAATACGGGGTAGAACATACTATGTAATTCAGTCTATTGATGATTAACCATTGGATTCAATCAAGCGCGGGAAAATTATGCATTGCTCACCTGCTTTGTGTAAATGTATACATGAAAATGAGAGAAACCTTCAGGTGGAGATAACGTTTCACCTAGTCCTTATTTTTTCCTTTCACAAAATACTAACGTCAGTTGTAATTGTTTGTTGCTTTGTTCAGGTTTCAGACTAGTTCTAGCCATCTGTTGCTATCCATACGTTTCTAAAAGCACAGAAAAGCAGTAAGTTTTTCTGCTGAAAATAAGGATATGTGAGTTGTCTATCCATTTGAACCTGAAATAATATTCTCTGCATTACCTTTTGCAACTAGTTAGTCAAAAGGCCTCTTTCAGTTCCACGGAGGATGTTAAGTATGGGTGAAAGGAAAGATCAGACAGTATTGAATAGTCGCAGGCGCGCCTGATTGAAGCGAGGTGCGTGGTTACCTTTCAACTGGCTCTTGTTACAACGTCATTTAGAATGCGTGTTCATTCCACTAATAGTCACGGATTGATGAATCTCTTTCAGGCCAGAGTGTCAAGCGTTCGACACAGGAGGCGATTATACGAACACCGATGCTTGTTTGGCGTTGAGGGCTGCCCCATAAAATTAGTATTATCGGCGGAGACACGGAGCTTTAAGTTGCAGCCGTGACTGCTGCGGTGTTATCTGTGTGACCGGAACACGAGCCGGTATCACAGTTTCTATCGCTTCCCTTAATCTGCAGCGGGGGTTAGCGATGTGCGCGAAGTTGCTAGCACGTTCTATCGTTTTGTGGATCGTCAGCAAACAATAAATCACAGTGATTGATTGCATTCTAAGCTTCATTGGTTCTTGTAAGCTTTCACGATTTGCCCCGTTTTATATCTTGGATGAGTTTCTACCTGCTTTTTTTGTTTCTATATTTGCCTTTCGGGCAACGGATTCTCGTTAAGCAGTGGCGTTGAGAAAGCCACTTAATCCAACACGAGAGGTGAAATGGAAGTCTTTTAGTCAATCATCTACCGTAATTATGTTGATTTGTGCTGCTGATGAATTGAAATTTGAGACGAAAAAAATCGACAAAAGTGAGAGGACCGGAACTATGAGACACGGAGAAAGAAGAGAGGAAAGAAAAGTACAATTGCTCGTAAGAAGTGTCGATATGCCCAAGGTGCATATTTCATTCGTTAAATGACTCTCAGATTTTTCTTTAACGAAGAACAAAGGAGTCAAAATTTTGGCCATTTTCTTTTTATTTCTGTGTTTTCAGTGGTTTGTTGTTAATTTTTGTTGATACTATTCTGTCACGGGTGTCCGTTGACTGGTTTTAACTACATTTTTGAAGCAGATGAAACGCCTTTTTAACTCTTGAGCCATTTTTCTCGTGGCCAACAATGGTTGACTTTTAAACGTCTTCTTATATTCTACTTAACAACTGATTCTGAAAGTGTGAAGTTACGCTTTTTTGATTTCCAACATGCCCATGCTTAGTGAACAATTGTCCACCGATTTGCCTCAATTCATAGTAGAAATAGTAGAATAGTAGAAATAGTTAGTTCAATAGAAAGTTCAATAGTAGAAAATGCTAACTAATTATTTAGTCCCATACACAACTTTTGTTGCAGATGAAGATGAACAGCGAAAGTAAGCAATTGCAAAAATTTCCTAACAATAGGTAACAGTTATTCTCGTGTAAGTTCCTCTGTATTTGACAAGCCTTGCGGCAAGTCCCGCTCCTACGCCTCGATGTGAGGGTATTAGCGCGGCCCAGCCGCTGCGAAGCCCAGAAATAGAGGAGCCCAGGGCTTCAACCGCAGAATTCGGTACCAGGTTCACCCAAGCTGGCTGAACGCCGGAGCAGAACAGCCAACAGAGCTAGTACTGATATTAATATCCGTCGTCATATCGGGGCGGAGGCAGTCGTCGGACACCCCTCGGGTGGGTTGACCTGGCCACGCCGATCCTCGCAGCCAGGTTCAGAGCCTCGGTTAAGTGGCTTAGTGGTGCAGAGCCCCGCCGGACCGAATACGGGCAGGCATATGGGGATACAATGCCACCGACCTATCCGATACTACGCCCTGCCATAACTGCACGAGTATCCGGATAGCCCAAGCCGTAACTCTAAGCCCTAAGGCCAAAGAGTTCGTGCCCAGCCAGATGGCAGCCGTCCAAAAACGATATGTCTGAGAACACTACTCTGCGAAGCAGCAGTAGGGTGAAACTAAACTGTCTCACGACGGTCTTATTCTCGTGTAAAGGTCTGTCTCTATTTTCGTAGAAAATCTGAAGACCCTAGTTATTCTGGAAGTGCTTGAATTGACACGGAAAAAATTGTGTACCGATAAAAGGAAACTCGTTTATAAGCTAATTATAGTACTATTCCTGGAAGCAACTAGCTGAGTATTGACGTTTAATTGTTGATTTGGGCGTAGTTTACAGGTAATACCAGTTTTAGTGCTTCCAGAAGTGTTTCCTTTTCCGACAAAATGTTTATCCTAAAGTTACCAAATCCTGATGCAAGACAGCGTTCATTCATTTGAGAATGAGTCTATATCCAGAATAATAAGAGGCTGTGTGTTTGTGTATCTGTCACGCGTAACCTGAGAGAGAAATCGTCGCAGTGACTTTAAATTTTGGCAGTAGATTATGAATTGCAATGGGTTAATTTCATTAACATATTTAATCATTTTTTACTCCTATCTATCCTCCATGAGAGGCGAAAAACTAAATCGTAATAAATTGTACACTTCCATGGACCATTTAATTTCAGAAAGCTATGGTTCTGTCGTTATTCATTTTTTCTCTTTCGTCTTTCTCGTGCTTCCACTGCCAATCATTTTTGAGTGTTATCCCTTCACCTGCTTTCGTAAATTTTGAAAGCGCTATTTATTAATTTTAACGATATATTGGTATTTTTGGCGAGTATTGGCGAATGTATCTCTTGGCGCTGTGAACCATTCTTCTTAGAGTGTATTTTGGCGCAAATATTGGTGCATCATGCACCTGCGGAAGCAAGTTACTTTTATGCTAACTATGTTATGCATACGGATATTCGGGAAGTAGTATGCATAATATTCAGGCAATTGACTTCAGTTGACCATATTTCGTGGCGACATAAGAAAAGCGCAGACCAAGTTCCCAGTGATGAACGAAACCTTTAAAAATTTTGCAAATCGGAATTACGTTTCTAGACACTGTCTTCCGCATTTCACGGCACTGTGAATAATTTTTTCGTGACTAGAACTAGCAGTTCTTCGCGGCACGTTGCTAAGATGTTGGCTAATAGTAAATTATATTAAAGAATCGTATTAGTGTGACACGAAATCCTTTTTTAACAAGATTTGCAGGTGTGTCTGCAGACATTCTTGGGGAGACACCTGCAAACCTTCTTGTGAGTTAACATTTTCACTGCAGTTGGTTTGATAGCTATTCACTTAGCAGTGAGTCGTGAGATATAGCAGTGATTCTGAGCAGTTTATTTTTTTGAGAAATTTCGAGCTTTTCCAACAGACTGTAGTTGCAGAAAGGCCGCACACTTCTAGCCGTTCTCGACGAAAGGACGTTTGCTCACTCGCCTTCGCAATGGTCACACGCTTGATTCATGGTTCCTTTTTCATGGCAAGGAGCTACCTATATGTTCCATTTATCATTCAGTTTTGTCCATTCTACCAATTTTCCTTCATCGTCCTACTTTTAAATCACTTCGTATTCAGATTTTTAATACTCATGTTTGTAATGCCCACCCACAAAAGACATCAAATATAAGCTCCTTAATGGACTACTCCGACGCTCGACAGCGTCGGCGTAGCTTAACCGGTAAAAGCGGCTCCTCGGGAGGTGAACGTTCCGGGTTCGATTCCCGGCGTCGAAAAAAGTAAAAGATTTTCTTTACATGTTTCAGATCTTCATACTATTTTAGCGCCGTAATTTGATTTTACTATTTTGCATCGATTTTTGATTTATGTTCCGTTTATTTGTGTAGCTTATTTTATGAACTCAAGTTTTTGTTTTCATTGATTTTTGCCAACGCGTGATGAGCTGGTTTCATCGCAATGTTTTACACGTTTTTTTTTGCATTTACCGTCAGTCATCTATATCTTGCACGTCAAGTCAGCTGGTTCTTTTTGTGCTTGTTTCTTTTGCATGTGTTTAGTTTTGCCATATTACTGATTATCCTTCGTTTGGCACAGAATACCCTTTCAGGTTTTGTGCTATTAAACCTCTAATACCCAACCAAACATCCGAGCTTTTCCTTAATCCGCTTGAGACAGACTGGGGCGTTGACATTCGCATTATATTGCTTTCTGTTTCATCAATTGGGGCTGAATATCCTCAGTTGTCTAAAAGCAACGTCTTGAAACCGGATTCTGCGGCTTAGACGTTGGAGAAACCATCAGTAGACATCTTACGTAGAGGTTGGTCACACTGGTCGTTATCACGATGGTGAAACGCGACGTTTTCTACGTACAGCTACGGCCTCTATCAGGCGAATGAGGTGAGAGGTGCAGAACAGCGCTATATACTGGAACCATGGGAAACCCAGTGAGGTGTGCTCTGGGAATTCCCTGTTTGGAAACCTCATATAGGATGTCAGTTGTTGACATTGTGAGTTCGGGTTAAGCGTCTGTTCGACCCGGAGAGTGGATTCGATCTGTTCGCTGCTGTTTCCTTCTCTTTGTACGATTCCCAAGACTCCAAGAACAAACGGCTACTTCTGTTAGAGATGTTTCTGTAGATGACTTCGTGGGGATCAAAATCCGGTTCGTGCTCTTCGGTCACTGCATGCTCTGCGAGTTGGGACTTGAAGCCTGTCTGTTGTACGGCACGGGCGTGTTCTTTGAGGCGTAACGAGATGGATCTTTTGGCAACAAAGTATACATACCCCGATATATACCTTGTTGCAATCTTTGCATGGAATCCGGTAGACGACTCCCGACGATTCACCGAGAGGAATCTGTTCTTTCACGTGCCACCACCACGTCGCGAAGCGTGGAGTATGGTTTGTAGAAGGTCTTAACGCCGACTCGCCGGAGTATTCGCAATATCGTCTCCGAAACGCGTTCAACATATGGCAGGATGACTTAGTGACGGTTGAAATTGTCGCGTCTCACCATTGAGATAACGACCAGTGACCAACCTCTGCTTAAGATGTCTATTGAACCTGGTCAATCTTTCTTTACGAATTTAAACCATCAGTAATTTGCTGGTGGTTCTTGGCGATGGTGGTGGTGCTTTCGTTGGAACACTAGAGTTTGAGATCTTTCCCTTCTACACTATCAATTACAGTTTGCACCTCCTGGATTGACAAGAACTTTGATAATTGTTCCTGGAGAATCTGGTGTATACTTCCCTCGGGGGATCTGGAACATGTGACGGTGTGAAGAATATTACTCTGCCACGAAATCATAAAGAGCTTACCTGGCAATGTTGGTAAGTAACAAAGCTACATTTCAGCAAATTTCTTAGAAGTACTGCAAAGTGATCCTTAAAAAACAACTGTCGTATCCACGTTTTTGTCAGGTAAACCATATCTAACGAGGTTCACTCACGTGTGACAATACCCAAATATGTCAAAAAAAAAAAATCTTATATTTCTTTTCAGACGAATGTAAGGATTTAGAAGTCTGTCTCTGTGATACCATCGCAATGACAAATGCCAGCCGTGTATGTTGTCCTACCTCAGAGTTGAGCATTTTGTTGTTTGTTTTATTATGTCTCGTATTGTTTTACTACCATGGGAAATCAAAGAACGATAACAAAACTGATACGCAACACCTGCAGGATGAAAAAATAAATAAAGACATAAAAAATAAAAAGCAGAAAAAGAAAGCCTATAAATGACAAAGAAACTGGCTCTTTTCAACCGGCTTACTTCCTCAGATTTAAATCGACGTCTTTGTTTTAGGTTTTCGTGTTTTCTTTCCGTCCTTTTTCTAGTTCACCTCCTCCGTTCTTTCCTGTCTAATAGCTGAGACATTCCGCTGCGAGTATTTTGCGTTTAGACGTTCCCCTCCTTCGCGGCGCTTAAGTCGACGTTAAGCTTCTTGGTATTTACAGCAAGGCGATCCTTCTCAACGCGAATTTCCAAAACGAACGATATAAAGAAGTTGAATAAACACGATCGCTGTTACTTGTAGAAGAACAGTTTGGTTTTTTAAATTTATTTTGAGACGACGCACAGCAAATTCACCTCTAGAGCTTCAAGTTTACTTTTCAAACGTTTTCTAACGTCACGTATATTTTCTGCATGATTCGAAATCAAAATGCTTCTGGGTTTATAAAACTCTGATCACACTTCTATGGCTTTTTCTAAGTTTACAGTAGTACACGGAGGTACGAAACTATTCGGACGAATTATCTTCTGCAGATCAATCTAAAAGTACCGAGGTCTTGATACAAATGAATTTATTGCACCTCAAATAGATCAATGAACACAAGAAAAAGTTCTTCCCTGGAGGAGAACTTCCATTGTCAATCTGTTGCTCAAGAAAATTTCATTGTCCTTCTATTACCGATCAACAGTCTGTCTAGTGATTACTTAAAACCTATATCGGGCCTTCGCTACATTCCATTTGTTCGCGATTCTGCTTGGGAAGAATTCGTGCTTTAGTAAAAGTTACGATATATTTTCATGTACAGTTTTATTCTCTGGTGTGCGCCTCTTGTAATCTTACTCTTATTTCTCTCGAAGAATTTCTTTGTGCGAAATATTAAATGTCTAGATCCCCAGTCATTCTTCCTTCGCCCTGCAGACTAAATAGATTCAATATCTTTGCAGAATCAACGTGTTGTAAGTCACTGATGACTCGGGCTTAGTTTTTGGTGAGTATTAGACGTTACGTGATGTGTCCGAAACATTTACTATTTCGCAATTACCTTATGTTAAGCGCCTCAACTCTTTCCAAGAAGTCAACATCCTGCAGTGAAGTACACCACCCAAAATTGAATAGCATAACGAAATGGAGGAATGTTAGTGATCTGTACAAAGCTTCGTGGCAAATTAGCTGATTTTTCAGAAACCAAGTCGTTCTAATTTTTATTGACAACTGTTAGTCACAGAGTTCAAACTTTGAAGACCGTAGTCACAATTATTTTTTATTTATATATATATATACAGTATCTCAACAGAGTAAAATCCAGTTACAGAGATACTACAGAGGTGGAAGATAAAGAAGATATACACATCTTACGAAGCGCATATAAAGTCAGATGGAATGTCAGGCTGAGGGCTGAGAGAGTTATACAAAACACACAACAGCGCCTAAGAGGTGAGCGAAGGATTGCATTAGTACGACACAAAGGGATATCAAAGGCCTTCATATACCTTGAAGTCGATCAAGGAACACTGAGAGCAAGGTGCTGAACTATGTCTGAGACATTGAAGTGGCCACGTAGAATTTTATAAACGAATATTAGATGATAAAGAACACGTCTGGACATCAGAGAATTAACTCCAAAATAAGAGCGCAGTTCAGATACACTAACGGTATATGAAAGTAGACACCCAGTCTTCTAAACAGCATGTACTGAAGAAATTTATTCTGCACTTTTTGCAGTAAATCCGAATGGGATGCGAAGATCGGATGCCAGATAACACAACCATATTCGAGCTTCGAGGGAACATATGCATTATAAAGTAGTAGAGTAGATTCATTCTTGAAGTGACGACTGTTTTTGATTATGAAGCCAAGTCATTATATTACATCAATTAGTTTTTCATTCTGTCCTGATGATGACTGGATTTTTTTGTATGGTTTATATATCACTGTGTTTGATATTGTGTATTTCATTTTTATTATGTTTTATTTTTGTCCTTTGTTGTGGAAGAACGCGTTTCCCGCAGGATCGAAATGGGGGAGGGTGTTCGATTCCCTCTCGTTTCACGATTTTTTATTATAGTTTAGATACGGGAGCGAAGGGCAATATGGGCCAATCGGGGAGCAAGGAGATAAGAAGAGCGCACTTAACCCAGAGTGGCCAGAAAATTATCATATGCAAATTTTTGTAATCCTGAAGTCGTCTCAAAAACGCGCCTGAAAACCGCTACGGAACTTTTCTCTAAAAACTTCTCACGGATCTCTCTGATCTCGCTAGAAATCTCTGCGAAATTACTGCGTTCGTCCTTTTAGAACCCTGTTGAATTTCCTGGAGAATGGGCGAAGCTACAGCCATGCGAACATTCTAGATTTTTCTTCTGCTTCTTCTTTACTTTCCTACACGCATACGCAATTTCCGTAAAATTCTCCCCGCCCCTGCCACTCTGAACGCCACCAGATAGCGACTAATACGTATAATCCTTGACAATTCTTTTCGCTTTCTCCTTTCAATGTATTTCTTAAACAATGAATTCACATAGCCAGGGATTAATTTCATAAATTACTTGGAACGAAGGTCTTTTATTGTCAGTTTGTACTGATGATTTGTATTATGATTTTTGTGAGTAAAATGCACTATCCCGCAAAAAATTTCATTACCCATATAACACGCGTGAAAATCAATCTAGAAGACGACTCAGAAAAACCAAGACAAATAACACTTCCGCCAACTCTCACCACCAGAAAGTTGTTGCACTAACTGGAAATATCTATAAGGAAATGTCTTTAAATAAAGGGAAAAAATGTTCGTAATTTTTTTTTTTCGTAT
>JJRW01S0002003.1:29887-47816 GCA_001188405.1 Loxosceles reclusa
GTCCTTACCAACTACTTCAAATCCATTTAAGATTTTTATAAATCTGAATTAAGTCATCTCCGGCCGCATTTTTCTGCAAGCTAATGAGTTTGAGTTCCTTTAAACCTGTCAGTATATTGAAGATCCATAACCCTCAATGAACTTAGTAGCTCTTCTTTGAACCCTTTTGAGATAATCAATGTCTTCAACGAGGAAAGGTTTCTGAAACTGCACGGCATATTCCAGATGGGGCCTCACTAGCGTTTCATGCAACAAGAGAAAAGTTTTCCCTTGTGATAAGTCAAATGACTTTTCAAAAACCCTAATATCTTGTTAGCTTTTTTTAATAGCTGCAATGCACTGATTTCCAAATTAAACATCATTAGTCACAACAATGCCTATGTCCTTCATAATGTCGTATGACATGAGCCGTAGGCTCGTACTGTGCTCCATACCTATCGCATTGGAGACTTTTCCCGAAACCACGTCCCCGATAGCGGGCGACTTGCAACCAGCGGCGGAGGAGTCCCTCATTCAGCCTATTTTAGGCTCTATATAGATATAGTCCCGCATTTCTCGAGCGTCCGCATTTCTCG
Organism: Loxosceles reclusa; assembly: GCA_001188405.1. NCBI lineage: Eukaryota > Metazoa > Arthropoda > Arachnida > Araneae > Sicariidae > Loxosceles > Loxosceles reclusa. The sequence continues at coordinate 30,463 of JJRW01S0002003.1, forward strand.
ATTCCGCAATTCTCTTCCACATTTCCATAGTTCATCATTTTCCGTGAAGAGAGAGAGAGAGAGGGGGGTTTCTGACCGCAATGAGTTCTGCCAAACCCTGACAGGTACCACAAGGATGGCGTTCTGGCGTCGACCGTGAGGGCCCATCCTCACCGAGGGACAAGTTCCCCATGACTTTTTTACCTACCGCTGAAAGAGCTTCCAGACTAGAGAGATTGGAGTCGATAAACTTCACCAGTTCTGCTAGCTCGTGTCTTGCAGCCAGATTTTGAATTTTATAAACAAAGGGTTTTCCCTAGAACGAAGATCCAGTGTCACCGCTGCGGTATGTCGTCATTCAAGCACATAGTGTTGAGCGTCACCACTTGCGCTGCCGCAACTGCACGCCAGTGATCACAGATGTCTCTTCCTATGAAGATAGGTCGGAACCCTCGTACGCCCGGTAACAATTTGTGTTAAATGGCACCCTAAGTCTTAGTGCTGTATCGCTCCCACTTTGCGGACGATTTCATAGATAAATCGGCCGGACATTGTGATGTCCCAACGCCTCTGCCATTGTTACATCGTTCTCAAAATGAGCCCTTTCATGAACAATGCACTAATTAGAAGGACGTTCCAAGCTACAGAGCTCACTGCAGGAACCAGCCTTCGCTAACTTGTTAGCCAACTCGTTGCCAGGAGTCCTACAGTGGCAGTGCACTCAGATCAGTTTGACAGGACGTCTACTTCGCTCCTAGCGCCCCGTCCCTGCAAGTCCCCAGATCAGTGGAGTTCAGTTTTTCAATGACTCGATAAGCATTGGGTTCCGACATACTACCAGATGGGATCTGCACTTCTATTTCGGCGGCAGGCCACCCACACAGTCTATCGTTTTCTGCAAAGCCATTGCTTCCGCTTGAAAGACTGTTATTTCGCCATTTACTACGAATTTTAAGCAGTATAACGCATTCCCTTCTTTAAGCACACATAATACGTCGCGCACATTGCTTCCCTCCAACTTTGAACGCTATGAAATATTTACCGACTGTTTCTAAACAGTCGGTAAATATTTCGTACCGCTGCTCCCGATAGTCCAGTGACAGGTCGGGAGATCTGCTGAATGTATTCTTTAGGGTTCAATCTCGGGTTCCTGGAGTGCTTCCATGTCCTCGGCATGGAATCAGAGACGTTGCAATTTTGTAACCCGAAAGAACAAGGCTTCCTGGGAGGCCACCATATCTTACATGGGTATTCCAGCCAGTTCGCACAAGGCATCATTCGAAACTGTTCTAAAGGATTTGCAAATACGGAGTACACAGACCAGTTGTATGGAGGCTAATACTGACCATTCGAGCACTCTGCCTCCCACCATGCAACTTTAGTAAACACATGCCATTCGTTCTATAGCTCACTTGTGCGCCGTTCGAAGTTCTCCGCCTGCCAACCCCCACGTTGTACAGGCAAAGTATGCAAATTGACTAATAACTTGCTCCACTCTTACTTTTACCCGGTGCAAGTGAGAGGAACAATCTGAAATTCTTATTGATCGTGACTTTCAGAACCTTAATCTCTTTGCAAGACTCAAAGTCTAGACACCCATCCTGAAAGAGTGACTAAGCCAGTTCACGAATTTCTTACTTACGACAACAATCGCCTGAGTCTTGAGAACGCTGAACCAAGTGCCGTGGGCCTTACTCCATTCTAGTGCATTTCTTAGAGCTGCATTGATTCTCGCTTCCCTGCCGAAACCACAAAAGTCATCGGTGTAGACCTGCATAACACCCCCTTGGCAGTCGAGTGCTAACACGCTATTTGCCACCAAGTTCCTTAATAAACAACTGAGGCAAGACACTGTGGGATACCTCGCTCCATTCTCCTTTCCAGTATAACTCTTTCCGTTTCGGTAATTATTCTCTTGTCCGTGAGATGTGAGATTAGCATTACATAGATTTTACTAGGAAACAGTTCCAGTGACATCTGTGTAAGTGTATGAGCATCTAGTATCTGTATCTATGTAACTGTGTGAGTATATCTATCCACCACAAAGTGTCAATCGCTCCCCTACGAGTCAAGCCACACTGCCGCACACACACACACGCATAGTGTAAAGACCTTCATGTTTATGCTTCTGAACCTCACTGATCAGCCGCCATAGAGCCTCGGTTGTGCTAGGTCGCGACCGGAAGGACTTGGATACTTCAGTGTCAAACTTGTCAACTGCAACGATGACCAAAGACTTGGACAAAGCAGGACATGTCATAACGCCATAGACAATTGCCCAAGTTAGTGCGTTGATCTAGGTAGATCCAGGTCGCCTTATTGATTTTCTTCATTATGAGCAAACTTTAGCCATGGCACAGTTCATAAGATTATTCATGAGCATTTGCAATATTGACTTCTCTGCGCACAATGGTTACCGAAAGTTCTGGATGAGCACGTGACTGTAGAAACTCTTGCTAAGTTTCATAGGGAAATCCTAGACCACGCTCTGAATAGTTCATCCCTCTCACCGTATAACTCACATGTTCGGTGCACTAAAAAAGAGGCTGAAAGTTTACAGATTTGCTTCGCAGTCAGTCATCCACATTCACAACCATTTTCCAAAAGACTTTTATCAGCAAGGAATTACCAAGCTTGTTACACAGTTTTGACATGTGCTTCAGTGTTGGAGGTGCATATTTCTGTAGCAGGTACTTTTTCTGTCTTTGAAACAGCGTCTCTGTTATTGTCATATAACTCCCCTTAAATTTCCGAGTGTAAGACACCTCTAAAGTATAGATGCAGTACTGAGTTTTCACCTGTGAGTACATGTTTACTGCTTGTACTCCTGGGAGCATTTATTTTCTATCTTTGAATGTTATTCCACTGGTGTGTGCTTAACAATATTGGCAAAATTTCTTTATTTACTGGGGTAATAGAATCTAGAACTGGCATACGACATGTCTGAAATTGTTGAAAATATTTCAGTACCATTTTAAAACGCACGATCAAACCACGTAAAGGGGTATATTTTTTCAAAATCTGATAACTATTGGAGTGTTTGTTACATACGGCTCTGTTGTAACGAAGATTCAGTGAAACGATTTTCTTGTTTATATACAAGGAGTTTCACATAGAACTCCCTAACTTTGAATTGACATAACTCGGCAAAGATTATCCACAGAAGAAGGAAGCAAGTGGTGTGTTTATTGGGAAAGCCGTAAAAATCTGATACAGAAGTTTCAAAATTAGTTACGACTGTTGCCGACAGGTGGCGCGGAACGCTCTAGTCGCAATACGGATCGCTAGAAACAGTGCTCTGAACCAAAGAGCGATCAGTCTTCGGGCGGTTCCGCTGCTGAAACGGGAAAGGAAGTGATTCAAATCATGTATTCCGTGGACCAACGTGTTTTTCTGGTACTGGAGTATCACAGGTTGAATCGCAGTCCTACAGCAACAAGGCTCAGTTTTCAATCCCGATTTAACGTTTCAAAGGGTACTATTTCGAGAACAATTCTCCAGCTTTTCGAGAAATTCCAACGGACAGGCTGCGTGGCTGATATGTTGGTGGGAGATGTTAGCCCCAGGCAATGGTCACACTTGAAAATGTCGCGACAGTTGCTGCAGCTATTCAGTGTAATCCGAATAAATCCATCCGAAGAGTTGCAGATGAATCGAGATTAACGCCATCCAGCACATATCGAATCCTGCGGAACACCCTACACATGTGTCCGTTCAAGATCCAATGTCACCAACCCATAATTGTTTGAGCCGTGCGACAAAAGATTCACGGACGATAGGATCGCCATGATTGATGGTAATAGATTTGATGCTGGTTGCATATGGTTCAAAGATGAGGCCCATTTTCACTTGGGATCCCTTCGCGAACAGACAAAACTGGCGTTTTGGGGACTGTTGATCCGCATTTGTGTCATGACCGAAAATCCGCATTTGTGTCAAGCACGACCACTACATTCCCCAAAAGTTACAGTCTGGTCTGCAGTATTCAGCAAAGACATACTTGCAAGAAATGGTTACTACTGAACGGTACATTGCGGTTTTTGAACAATTTGTCGCCACACTACAAGCGTTGGAGGATCGACCAAGTACTTCGTGCTTTATGCAAGATGAGGTCCGACAGCACCGAACTCCAGCCGTTTTTGCCTATCTTTAGGAATACTTCGGTAATAGAGTCATTGCTTTGAACTATTCCACATTTGCTAGAATAGACATGGATTGGCTTCATACTCACCCGATCTTACCCCCTGCAACTACTTTCTGCGGACACATTGAAGGACACTGTTTTCCACAACAATCCTGCAACATTGGACGAGCTTGAAGAGTTGATGGCATGTGCGTCCATTTTCGTTGACAAACTGGAGACGGCGATTGCTAATTTCTTTCTTCGTTTGCGCCATCTCTGTGCTGCACAAGGTGCACATTTTGAATCGATTTTTATGTGATTGCAACAATTGCTTGAAAAGACAGTTTCACCACTATTTATAGCCTATTTTTCGGACTCCGTACTGTGACTACACCGTATAGCGCCAAGTATCTGCAGCGTTTGTAACTAATTCTGAAAGTTCTGTATCAGATTGTGTTTTACGGCTTTCCCAATAAATATACCACTCGTTTCATTGTTCTATCTATCGCCGTTTCCGAGTTATTTCGTATCAACGTTAGGGAGTCCTTTGTGAAACACCATGTATTTTGTTATGGTATGCTGCGAAGGCTGTGAAAGAGAAAATTGAAACAATTACGAAAGAAAGGCTGACGAGTAAAAACAAGCGCAAATGTGGCGGTAGAGGCAGTTCCCCCAGTTTTAAACAATAATGTTTTTCTCCATCCTCGCTGTTATTTCCACAGGTGTTCAAACGAAAAACTACTAATTCAATTCACTCCGGATAACAAGACGAAAGGGAAGTCATGTAGTCAGCAGCGTTTAGCCGGAACAAATAGCAGAAGAAAAAGGTCAGAATGGCGGTTTGTTTGCCTAAAATGAAGAAAGTAATTTCCGCGGTTGAAAAAACGAGGGGGATGGAGGAGGGGAGTTACTGTGAGAGAAACAAAAAGCAGATTGAGTTAGGAAATAGAGTCACGAAAGAGAAATACAAACTGATCAGCAAAGTTAAGTATTGCAGAAATACGGCCAAAACAACTGATCTATTTGAGCTATTCACGAATTTCCCCTCAAGAGAATTATAAGTTTAAAGTCGTGATGTGTATTGCTGCAGGAAAAACTAAATATCTGAAAATACAAATTTATTAAAGTTTATGCATAACTTATAACTTACCATAGGTGCGCTAAAAACATCTGTATCGGAAAACAAGAAACAAAAGAATCAAGCGTCATTTGTAATAAAATGTAAAAGTACTTTACTTCGATGCGTGTAGTGGGAATGTTGGTCATCATAGCGGGCTCTGCTATCCCATGAAGAAGGCCAATATCTCTGGCACGGTTTAATGTAAGTCGCAGCGCACTCTCTGTGAAATTGGCTGTTAGAAGACAAGCACAACATTTATGCTCTAACGGGATTCAAACCGAAACTTTTGTGGATTGGAGTATGAAAACAGAACCACGATGCGATAAGTGAGGAAAATGTAAAAAAAAGCAGAACTCCCTGCGTGATATCAGTAAAATATAATTATCAAGGATTTATGTTGTGATATTCCCTCATCGATTTCTTGAGGGACACGTTTCAATTAGGTAGGAATCTGTGGAGGGTGTGGTAGGATTCGGCCTAGCAATTTCCTGCCAGCCTGTACAAATTTTCAATCCTATTTTTGTCTAATGAACACCAAAGCCAATCGATGAGCTTTACTATCTTCCAGCATATATGGTATCAGCCGTGTTCTTTGAGGATTCACATTGTCATTCGTAAGACAGTAAATAGTTCAAAGATAGAACAGATATGCAATAAACCTGGAAAACATAATTGTTTTTATAAATCTCTAATGTACCATAACAAGTCGACTTTTGTCGATATCGGAATTGGAACCTCGAATCAGTTAGTTCCAGAATGACCGCTATGACACTTGAGTTATGCCGACGGGTCCAGGGGCAGTATATTATTTATATGTGTTGTGTAGGGGAACCTCATATTTTCCTCCACGATGCTGAAATGTCAGAGTTTTACTCATCTTGAGTGGTGGACTTCAACGGGCAACGCTCCATGAGTTCTGACGCTATGATAACACGTCATCTAAGTTGACTGTGGTTTGATTTCCGGTGTTAAAATTATGAAGTAAAGTTATTGTATAAATTTGTCAACTAAGCAAAAAATAGTGCATTGTTCAAATCATCGCTTTTTAAACGTCATATCTTCTAACCATAAGTACTATCGTCTGACTTCCGCGCCCGTCAAGGTCGCGGAAGGATACAAGTCAATAATAATAATAATTTTATTAGTAAACCTAGTTCCAAAGTTCCAAAGTATATATATATATTACGGTTTGAGTTAAAGACGTTATTACAAAAATAGATCATAATACTATACAAGAAGTCAACACACGATTGGATCCATTGATTATAGGATGATATAACCGGAACTGGGTCCACGGGAGGCAGGGAAGAAGTGAAAAAGTCCTCTACTCTAAGTCCTCTATTTTTAGCCTACTGCTAAGTCCTCTACTTTTAGCCTACTACTAAGTCCTCTACTTTTAGCCTCTACTTTGGTTCAATATCTATCTGATATTTCATCCTTCACCCTTCTTTCGAGTCCACTTTAGCAGTTCTTCTTAATCGATTTGGACTCGGACATCATTTTGACGCTTTTCTGTTTCACCTAAATCTTTTGGCTTCTTTCTTGATATAGATGCATTTAGTTAGGGTGATTGGCACTCTCTTGGGCTAGTTTTTTTTCTGTTAGTGCGAGTTTGGGATCGGCTTTCCGTATAATGTTCTTACAATCGTACGCTTTATGGCGTACTAAGTAAACATCTGCCTTTATTTTGTGAGGTCCCTCCCTCACAAAAATCACAGATGATAAGCCGCCATCGCAGTCGTTAGTATAGCTCAATTGGTAGAGCGGTCGTTCCAGAATTGATAGATGCGTGGTTCGAATTCCGGTGTCGAAAGTGAATGGCGTGTTACATTGGTGCTTGAACAGAGACCCTTGGTCGCTGAAATCCACAATTAGGGGTCAGGAAGACCATGACAAATAATTCAGCTGTCCCTGCAGTTATTGGCATCGCTCAGTTGATAGAACTATTGTTCCAGAACTGACAGATCTGTGGTTCGAATTTTGGTATCGCCAAAAAACGATTTGTTACAATTTAGAAACCAATAAGAGTGTGTTATGTCGTTTCTTCTTCCCGGATTTCATTAAAGTTAGGTAGTACTCTTGATAGACTCCGCACATTTGTTTCTCTAACATATAATCATACCTTTGGGTTTGTTTGTTTTTTTTAAGTTTGTTGTCTTCTTAGTCATTTCCAAAATAAACAACTCTTACGAAGTGGCTACGAAGGGCATTCAAAAAGTTAGTTGCTTTCGCGTGTAAAACAAAAAGTATAAATATTATAAAACAATGTTTCACTGACATAAAAGTACCATGCATAACTATTTCCCAACGTAATCACCACCTTTATTCAAACATTTGTCCAGGAGTGGCACTAGTTTTTCTATACCTTGTGCGAAGAATGCCGTCCAGCTTGCGATAACCATTGTTGAGTTGCAATTTTCACCTCGTTATACAAATAATATCATCGCTTTGTGTGTTCATGTTTCATGGGAGCCAACACGTGGAAGTCTCTATGGCGCAAGATCTGGGCTGTAAGGAAGGGCGGGAGGTCCCACACATTTAACTTATCGTTTTCAGAAGATCTTTCGTGTTGTTCGCCGCATGCAGTTCTGCATTGCCATACAGGAGCCCAATAACTTTATCACAGTACATTTTTTTATTTATATGATTAGCCCAAAAATATAGTATGTATATTTTGGGGCTAATCATATAATTAAATATAACGAAATAAGTCCAAAAGGCCATATATAATATGGCAAACATAAAACCGTACACTTTGTGCAACTGCTGATACACTTCAGTGCTGTTACACCTTTTCGCCCACAAAGAAAAAGAGTCACTGCGTGCTACCTGCAGCTAACGAGACATGCTGACGACTGATTAGCGTGTGAACCATTGCTGATACATCGTATGTCTTAATGTACCTTCCACTGAGAGATGCAAGCAGTGTTGCCACCCATTTTTAACGAAATAAACGCTCTTAAGGCATATTCTACTGGTGGGTGCGACTAATCTTTTGACTGTCCTACGTAATTTGATAATTTCCTCAGTTACTCTTTTACCTTATTTCAACGAACATTTCGCGCCTCTAGTACATTTCGAAAGCCAAACGAAAACAAGGCTATAACGATCACGTCATGAGCAAAAGTTCGTTTGCTATAATGTAGAACTCGCATGAGTGAGGCACTTTCCAGCTTCTTAAACGACTCTTCCAAGACGTTTAAGAGATGCGTTTTCTCCTTGTTTTGTTTTCGTGCAAGTCTTTGCCACAAACGATGTCAAGTTTCCCATTTAAATATATTTGATTTTGTTTTACTTTCGTTGTCAGCTTTTCGTATTTTACTTTCTGTCGCTTTCAGAGGTTATTTACCGAACCGATATATTTTAGAAATGTACAATTTCTTCCTTGTTAAAGAAACTTAAACAATTCGTGCATGCAAATAGTGACGATTTGAAACCTAAACACGCCAGCGCGTGTCTCGTATGTGAATAGTCCGTATTGTCCGATGATCCGAAGAAGACGAATGTAACACGTCAAAGCGCTTGTCGGGTGTTGACCAGGCGCGACGTCACAAATTTTCTGGGAATTTTCAACACCAGCTATTTATTTGTCGTGCGTAGTGAAACATTCCACCTTCATATGTAGACTAGTCGAGATGTACATATGTATCAGATTGTTGCACATGAAATGTCTCATTTCGGAATGAAGTCATTTGCATATGTGCAAACACCGCCATATGGTGCCAATGTAGCTGATTAGGAAGGTTAAACATTCATGTGAGCATACCATGCTCACATGAGTGTGTTGCCTTACAGTGTGATCGTATAGACTCAGCATAAAAATAAATCAAATACGGATACTTTTTTTGTGTGTTTAAAACTAATCACAATGCAGTGGACGTAGCTAGTAACATCAACATGACATTTGGAGCTGGCACAGTAACTGAAGTAACCATACAATCATGAAAAAGATAGATGATGACGTATTATTGGCACAGTTATATTTATTTGTTAGAACTTACTGCAGTTTCGCCAACACGCTTTCTCTGGAGGAAGTCAAGAAATAACTTCTTGGCGAAACTGCAGTAAGTTATAACAAATAAATATAACTGCGCCAATAATGCGTCGTCATCTTATCTTTTTCATGACTATATGGTTACTTCAGTTACTGTGCCAGCTCCAAATGTCATGTTGATGTCCACTGCATTGTGATTAGGTTTAAACACAAAGAAAAAGTATCCGTATTTGATTTATTTTTATGCTGAGTCTATACGTCGTCGTCATCTTCTATCTTATTCTTGCGCAGTGTGTTGGTCGTTCCTCCATTAATAATCATAAATGATGTTTCGCAAATTCCAATCCGGCGATATGAGTCTTGAAAAGGAACCGCTTAGACACGCAGTACCTACCATCGACAACGACGAACCACGAACATTAGTGGTGTCTGACGATCGCCAAACCAATAAGAGACATTGCAAAAAAATTGTGCGTACTTCGCTATTCGACAATTCCAATCACCTGCAAGTACTTCGAAAAGCAAAGAAGCTGGACTAGTGGAGTTCACATGAGCTTACTTAACAAAACATGAAGAATAGAATGAAAGTTTGCTCTTTTCCGCATTCCTAAAATAGAAACACTCCGTTTTTTAACAGAGTAGTGACATATGTAACAAAAATGAATATTGTACGGTAAAATCGATGTCCATGTGCCCAATGGCTAGATACTGATGAGGCCGTAAACCGCATGACGAAACTGAATCTACATCCGTGGAAGATAATTGCGACTGTTGGATGATGTAAAAGCTGGTACTATCTACTATTCGTTCTTGAAATGTGCTTAAATTATTATTACTAAAAATTAGTGCAATGCATGAAGAGATTACGAGTTAAGCGACCGAAACTGATTGACAAAGATAAAGCTTCCCTGCTTCATGATAAGGCGAGACTAAGTATGTCAATAGCAACAATCCACAATTTATACAACTTACACTTATGAGACTCTACCTCACATCTATCATATACCCCCCATACCTCTCCCCAACCGGTTACCACTTTTTTATGCATTTGGGTAATTTTGTTTGGCTGGGAACTGGAACAATGAAGCAAGTGTCAAAAACGCTTTTGAAGAGCTTTTCTTCAATCGAGAACTTCGGCCTTCTACGAAGCCGGCATAAAGGCACTGTTTCCTCGTTGGGTGACGTGTATTTCATCTAACAGTGCTTATCTCGATTAATAATGGTTCGTCTGCCACAGTATTACTGACGTTTGAAGTTTTACTACGAAATCCGGCATTTCTTGTGCAACACCATAATATATATGTCCCTCCGTGTCGCTAAAAATAGTTTTAAAAATCGCTGCGCTTTTACAAGCTTTCTTCCGATGACTGTTTTCTCGTGTCAGGCCGATTTACGATCGGGTGATGTGTTACCTCGTTTGCTTAACCTCAACTCTTTTAAAAAGAAAGAAGCAAATTCCCACAAATCTTTATTTTAAGCTTTCCTCGACGAGTCTCAGAATGCCAGTTCCATATATTTGCTACCATCTTTCCGCTGTGGAAAAAAAATATTTCGTGTGTTTAACAGAACTTTTTTTAAGTGCCATGTATGGTATTAAACATACGAAATATTAAACTATAATTTCGAACCCATGTTGTATATTTATTTTTATTGCATGTGCCTGTAACTTTATACTTCTCCAGTGGTTTTCTACGTGTTTCAATATTTTACTTTTTTTGTCTGTAGTAAGTTAAAATATTTCTCAGCAGTGTGGTGATCGAAGATGATCAGAAGGTTGTAATATACCGTATATTATAGTACATTTACTTTCTTACACTTTCATTAGATATAAATCGTATATTATGGTACTATTACTTTCTGATTTACATTTCTAACAATAAGTGGACTTCAACAACAAATATGATTAACTCAGCATTTACCATTGTAGTTTGGGAAAAACTCAGAATTATATTAAGCAGTGAGAGATATAAAATCGCCATCTTATACATTCCCTCGAAAGTTTTATGTGTTTTATAATAGATTATGTCAACCAAAACGCGTAGTTTCGTTAGCCCTCTCATATTCATAGCACACATTCTATAACGGGAACCGGGTAGCGCTGTTTGGCCAGTACGAAAAGGGCTCCCCCCCCTGCATATTTGTTGGCTTCCTCTGCCTAATCTCGAGTGGTGGACCTTAACTAAGCCAAGGGTTCCTGTTCCGTCCAGTGTCACGCAGTGGCATGAGAGACTAATGTTTATTTTTATTTATTTATTTCGGGAAAATTGGGATATTTGGATAACTAGCAAAGATGACCCGAATGAATGAAGAAACTTGCAAATTCTTGCAAGAGAAGGGCGTTTGTGGAAAATAAGCATTTAACGTGTAAAAACGGAAAGCCCCAGAGTTGCACATAACCCGGCGCTTCACACACCTGTGCCTAGACCGGAGAGAAAAGTACGATTTTCAACGAGAACACGGGGAAGGAGGCAAATGTGCTATAGGAAGAACCGGAACACGTGCGTCAGTTTAGAGGACCACCGCAGAAAGTTGCATTTTTACTTACAGATACTCAAAAAAAAAAGTTTTTCTCAAAATCCCTTAGAACTACGCAACTATTTACCTTGATACGGTATTTCCCCAAGACCTTTCTATGGTAAGCAAGGCTGTTTACAGCCCTCGGAAATCTTTTGTGCTTTTATGAGAGAACGTTGTTATGAGGGAACAGATTCATGTGCATGAATAGTCCCTGGCGTAGAGAGGGTGAAGATGCCCCCTCCTTTGTGATACGCCACTGCCACTGGTGTCACAGGGTTACTTAAGAGGCCGGATAGAGCATCGAAAGGCCAATGATCTCGTGGGAGGAGTCTCACAGTGCCACCCCCCTCAGTGTCAGTGATTCGAGTTCGCGAAAAACCGAAAAAAGGAAACAAATGCGAAAAAACAAATCGTGGAGAAATGATCGAAGAGAGAAGTGAAAATGGTGAGATTCAAGTGGATGTAGTTTGGTCTTTATATAATAAAGTTGCGATATCTTATTAAATATGTACGTGAGAAAGTTGACTAAGGGGCAATCGTATCTTGGTTTCGCGCTCCACTCCAACAGTGTTTGTATGGAGTTCGGTGTAATGTAGCCATCGATGTATGCACCACACTATCCTGATGACTGGGAGTAAGCTACTGAATTTTCTTTACCCACCTTTGGCAGTGACACGACATAAAAATGTAAAATTACTTTATTACATCTCACTCTTTCCATCTTTCTCTGTGTCACTGCGTTCGATTCTGGCTGGGGGCCCTGTATACATATAAATATACTTGTATTAATGGTGGCATTTAACGTGCTTGGTATACACTATCTCCCTACAAGTAATTGGACACCTGTGATAGAAAGGAAGACGAAATTAATTCACCTTCAGTTGTTGGTGGAACCTCCACGAGCTGCGATTACAGCTGCGACCCTCCGGGCATGCTCTCCACCATTCATTATAAGGCTTCTAGCGATATTTTTCTTCCACTGGGCTTGGAGAAGACAAGTGAGTTTCTTCACATATTTTAGACGGTGGGAGCACCCCTTAAGTCGACGCTCCAATTCTATCCACATGTTCTCGATAGGGTTAAGGTCCGGTCTCTGGGCAGGCCAGACTTGATCAACCTCATTGTCACCATACCAAGTCATGGTGGGTGTAGCAAGATGACAGTTGGCGTTGCGTCCTGGAAGTAACATGGGTCCACTCCGTAAAACTGCCACAAAGTAAAAAGCGCGTGGTCATCCAAAATGGTGCGGTAAGCCTTTGCGTTGAGCGTACCAGGAATTGCGACCAAGGGTCCTAGGTCATACCGGAAGAAACACCCCGCAGCAAAACTCTACTACCACCGAACTTCACTGTGGGCACATTGCATTCCGGCAGGAGGCGTTCTCCAGGCTGACGTCAAACAAAGACCCTGCCATCCGAACAGTAGAGAGTGTACCTTGGTTCGTCGCTCTAGAGAACCTGTTTCCACTGTTAAACGGTACACCGTCGGTGATCTTCACATTACGTTAGCCGCGCAATATTTTTGGACGATGATGAAAGGCTTGTGGGCGGCAGCATATTCATGAATACCCAGCAAATGGGCTTCCTTAAGAAGGGTATTTATCGAAACAACACTTCCGAATGCATGTTGAAAATCCTCTCCGATGTGGGCCATCGATTGGGTGCAGTTCTTCCGAATTTTTCTGGACAGCACCCGTTGGTCTCTAACTCCCTGTTTCGAGGGTCTGCCGGGTCGGGCCATATTCCGGCAATCACCGCTCACCTTCCATTTTTGAGTGACGTAAGCCAATGTCGACTTTGGGTACTTCAGCGCGTTGGATATGTAACGTAGGGATCAACTAGTTCTGTGATACCCGACGATTACACCTTTCTTAAAATCAGAGAGATCCGAACTGCGTAGCATTTTGCGTGCGACTGATGGCGCTGTTGTTTTCCACATGCTATTTAGCAGCGACGGGCGACGTGTATCCGTATCGCACCTATCGTCGTTTGCATGGGTGTCGAATTACTTGTTGGTAGGGTGTGTATATATGATTTACATTCGGGGAAAACGTGATTTTAATGCAGTTGATTAATATAGGTGCCTACCTGGACTTATTGGAAATTTTGTATGCGCGTCGCCTAAATGTGTAAACTTTTGAAGTGAAGGTAACATTCAGTAGAAGCAACCTTGATGTAGCTCGAATGTATTTACCAAATTTTAAAACGGTTATTTATAGGGAGGGCGTCGTCGTAGAATGATGTGAATGAGTTTAAGTAAAGCTAAAATTTGATTGTTTCGCATATTCTATATAATTATTTTGCCATCAATAAAAGTCACGTTTTGTTGTTAATTAATCCAGCTAGTCGATTTCTTCGGTTTCATGTCCTTAATTAATTTATGCGGGCGGTACGTTGTAGAGACCATTTTACACAACGGGATGTCCACCTTTACACGTTTAAGGTGTCACCACACCGTGACACCAGAGCATGATCTCTCAGCTTTGTGGGGGAAAATATGAGATTCACCCCACAATACACATATATAAATACACACACACACAAATATATACACAATACACATATATAAACTGCCCCCACAGCTGTCGGAATAATTTAATTGGCAAAATGGTAATTCCGTAATTGGTAGATTTGTAGTTCAAATCCTGGCCTGGATAGAGCAACTTGTTTCAATGGCACCCGAACTCGTGTCTCCTTTGGGCCGCTGGAGTCCACTGTTCGAGGTCAGGCTTTCATCTACGTCGAGGAATATGTGAAGTTACTCCCACAGTATAGAAAAAAATCTGCCCCTGCAGCAGCTGTTGTCATAGCTTACTTGGTAGAGAAGTCGTTTTGGAACTGACAGATCTGTGGTTTGAATAATGATGTCGACAGAGGGCGATTTATTACAACGTACATCTGTTTCAGTGAAATAACATTAACACGGTATACCTCAATAAGTTGCCAATAATTTACAACTGGTGATTGGATAGAAATCGAATCACATCACATAACACACTGAAACCTGTGGTCATATTCCTGCCAACTCCGCCATCCTGCAACTGCAGTTGGGTGACTGACAGACGATTCACTCTAACAGCTATGCGGCAAAACCGGCGTCGACATGGCCTGGCCTTGTGGGAAATTATAACGACATAGGGGATATTACACCTATGCGATGTCTTGTTACTTTACTTTGTAAAGTTCCCCCCTACAAAGCATTTCGAAATTAAACTTACAAGATAAACGTCGGCGTAGCTTAAATGGAAAAGCGGTCTCCGCGGAGATGATAAATCTATACACTCGATCCCGGCGTCGTCCGAAATGAGAACTTTTCCTTACAATGGTACCCAAACTTATGGACTCACATGAGTGGCCAAGAAACCAACCGTTTGGTCCAATACTCGAGGTCAGTTCGGTGTTCTGATCACTCTCTCAACGTGGAGGAGGATGTGAGGTTTCCCCCACGAAAGACTTCGAAATTAAGCTTCCCAGATAAACGTCGGCATAGCTTAAATGGAAAAGCTGTGTCTCCCGAACTGACAGATCTGTAGACTCGGGTCCCGCCCCGGCGTCGACAAAAAGGAAGTTTTTCTTACAACTTATTTAACGCTCCACATATCTCTGCTATTGATTGAAAAGGGTATTGATAGATACTTTGGATATACAGCTTGTTTTGGTATGAGATTTATTATGAGTCACTACCCCCATGATTTAAAAGATCAATGATGGATTGTGAAGAAACACAACGATACTCCTTAGTATGAATAATATAACAACCTTGAAATGTAAAGCGCTTTTATGCTTATTATTTCGTGCTCATGTAACTCATTTACAGCAGTTGTAACCGTTGATATTTTTGAAAAATCTTATTCTTATTTCTGCCTAAAAATACGTTGACTTTTAAAAACATACTGTTCTCATTATGTCTGTTCTTGTGGTTAAACATGAAATCGAATTCATAATATCTCATCAATATGCTCAGTCAGTAACTGTTACGAAATTGTACAAGGTGCACTCCTTACTTCCAGTGATTTGTCTGTCCTACATTTCTCGTTAAGAAAACTCGGAAATTCTCAGATTTTGAGGAGGTGTGGGAGGTGTTTTCCGAAAAGAAAAAAAAAAAGATAAGTTTCTTTGCATCATGAATAGAAATTAGACTATTTAACACAAGAGCACTTTTTATTTGTTTGCTTCAAAACCTAGTCAACCTCGAGCCTACCTTCGTTTCGTCTGAGTAACCCCACGCAAGTAGGGCGCTGGGAGGTGCATCGAAGGGGACAAAACGCGCAAAAACCAAGAACCAGATGATAAACGAAGTCGGAGCCGGTTTCGCTCCTCAGTTTGAGCCAAGAAGCCGTTCAGGCCAGGTTCGGAGAGTGCTGTCTTGGTCCGTACGCACTTATCGCGTGCAATGTGTTTGTGTGAAGTTTTTTCTTGACGCTTCTCCACTACTTTCGCGAGTACCAGGAAGCAGGGATTTGTGATCTAATTGCATCAGTGGGGTACGTGCGATTGAGTCACAGTATAGTTCCAAATTCGCCGGTGCAGTGAAGATAACGTTCTGTTTTTTCCACTCTGTGCGTGTTGGAATTATTTGATAAATATTTTGACGAGAATCTGAGAAACGCTGTGTTCCAGCTTGTATATGTGTGTGTGTCTGTGCAAAGAAGGAAAAGTCCTTTTACTTTCATTGTTATAACGTCAAGATAAAACCATCACGTCCAATGATTGATTTTTCGACGTGGTTGTGGTAAAGACTTCCTCATTTTCCCGCCAGACGTCGGTTCTCGGTTTTCGTTTCATAAGACCGGAAATTAGATCAATCACTTATCGAGTGCCTGCTTTAACCTAGAGTATGTTGTCATATTACTTCCGTTATTCTTGCCAGGAAAGGTCAACGTGTAAGATTCAATAAAGCACTGACTCAGCAACGAATTATTGGAAGTTCTATTTGACATATAGTGTGCACGAGAAAATAACTCACTATCCGATTATAACCGCTTATCGACCACGTATAGAACCTCATTACTGGATTCGGAACACAGAAAAGGTAGAAGTTCTCTTGGATCAAAGGAATAGCTTATAATTCTGAAGATATGGAAACTTGGCTAGACGTCAGACCATTGAGGATTCCTCGTCCAAAGCTTTTGTCCGTGGCCACCGAAGCCAGGGAAATACGGACTATCGTATCGGACCACTTGGTGTCCGACACTCATTTGTCGGCTAAACCGGAAACAGTGAGGACAAAAACAGACAAGGATGATGCCAAGTGATGATATACCTGATGATATGTCATTCGCCAAACTGTTTTTCACTCTTTTCATGGTGACACTAACCTCCAATAAACAGCGTGCTCACCGGTGAAAGCAATTTCTTTTTCTAATGATGAATATTGCTATTAATTCTTCTTCTGTTGATAGTAAATAGTCTTCATTGTTGCGCGATCATAAAATAAATTTAGTGTGGTATTTAGTGCTTGGACTTGATCTTGACAGCATGGATATTAGCGGCAGTTAGAAAGTACCAGTAGAAAATGTAAGTGCTGTATGACCGTTAAACTAATATTAATCGTCAATTTATTTTTTAAAAAGTTACATGCACGTTGAACTTTTCGATTATTTTTATTTGGGTGTAACAATA
>JJRW01S0002004.1:43395-53616 GCA_001188405.1 Loxosceles reclusa
ACGAATAAAATTTAAGGTACCTGTAAAATTAAGTGATTGTGAAATGAAAGAAGTCTTATGCACGCGAAACAGTGCGAATATGGTTGCCTGTTGAAATGTTTGAGTCCTTGAAGGAAGCAAGAGAAGTGATTTAAGGCAGTACACGCTCGCGAACGGAATATAGAGGCTTCCGAATTCTTAGTTAAATATCTTGAGCCCTGTGTCAAACCCTACGGTGGGTAAAGATTCCAACTGAGATTTACGTGTCTTACATACTAGAGTGTAAATAAAAAATCCAAGGTTTGTGTGCATCAGCACATTCCGTCAACATCGACCTTTTGCAGGAAACATTATTTAATCATCCAAATTTCTGGAGGGAAAGAAAAACTTGAATATTTCCCCGTTGTTTTTGAACTTTTCTTTTTAAATAGTAGCGATAACGCGTATGGTCAGTTTATGTTGGAATTGGTGACAGTTAAATACAATTAATTTTTTTTCTTGGATTTTCTCTTATAATGTTTCTTTTTTTTTACTTTGCAATAATTTCCCCTTGGACGATACGCAGGATAATCATCATCATCACCATTATAGTGCTGTTGCAAAATAACCATTTTATCCTATTTCTCCCATAAATAGACATACAGCAGTGTCTGCTGAGCACTGGTATCGTTATGTTTTCGTTCTCATAGAATTCTGATGGGATTGTCATTTTCTTGATGGGACGGGCTTGCCCATGTAGTCCTAGCATTTTTAGGTGTCCCATGTACTCCATGGTAGTCTATAGGATCTGTCCATTGCAGTTCATCCATTAGGTAGTACAAAGGACTTGTTCCATGTAGTCCTGACCTCAACATTTTGAAGTGAATCTATGCCCACCACTTTGGTTCCCAGACGGGGCGAGAGAACTGCGGTTGAGAGCTTTGGCTCTTTCATGGCCTAACGGTGGATTCAAACACGCTGCGTCCGCCTTTGGCAAGCTTCGCATTTGCTCGGTTGCAGTCGCTAGGAGAGGAAGACTGCACTTGCTTAATATTAACTATCGTGTTGTTAAAGTAGTGACGGAGTCAGGAGCCCGTATTTAAATACGGCAGGGTTCTACACTTAACTTGCGTGAAGAAGAAATATCGTTTCTTCGTTAAGACACCTTGGTGGTGATAGTGGCTGCTTGCGTCCAAGTCCGGATTCCCTTCGGAGTTGCTGTCCATGTTTCCAATGAAATGTGTAGGGCGCATTAATCGGGTTTTATACTCGAAGGAATTGACTTACATCTTTCTGAGAGGTGAGTTTAGTAATGGTTTTGCGATAGCTATCGAGATAGTTACTGAATCTGTCATTATGCAGTTTGTTATCATCTCCCCAAAGTTATAGTGCCACGAATAAAAACCTTGGTTAGATCGTTGTGTACTAACTATGAAATCTCTCCCAAGAACGCATTAAGAAAAGTAAGCCTTTTTGATATTTTATGGTAAATATTGCATGTGCGTATGTGTGTCAGTCTACACACAAAGAAAATTTTTACAATAACTACGGGGAGGAGGTGGAGTGTATTTCGAATAAAAGTAATGCACAAATGAAAAAATTAAATGATTGGCATACCCCAGATGCGCCATTGGGGAAAAATCCTTCTCCTGCTGTCCAATTTTCGGCATCCATGTTAAAAGCCGCAATGAGAACGATTCCGGAGAGAACTAACAAGTTGAGGACAACTAACGCGTTGTTTACTACACAGAGAACCTAAAAATATACGATAATGCGATTAGAATATTAGAGAATAACTTGAATCAGAATTATTTGATCAGCACATTGCGTTAAAACACATTGCTAAACACAAACGTATGTACATAATGATGGGAAATCAAAAAAGGAGAAGACACGCACACAAACGCACACACTGGCAAAAAGAAAGTCGCTTTATCTTAATCGTTGTGTCATTGTGCAAAGAAACTGCATTGCATGCTCCATTCGGTATTTAGCACAGAACACAGAACTTAAATTGGATAAAACCTATGTGAACTGTTATAAATAATGGAAAAACAAAACCTCGGCACTTTTTATCCGTAAAAACACATTTATTTATTTACTTCATTAATTAAAACCTGATAAAACTGCTTTTAACACAGTTTGTGAAATAAAATGCACGTTCACAGCTGTATCCATCTTAAAAATACAGATATTAACATCAAATATTGTAACAATCAATTCAATTTAATTCAGTTTATTTCCAATCCTATCCAAAATTACAGCATGAATCTAAGATTAGAGCATGTTATATTTTGCTTACCTCCTCTTTATTTAACGAAGTAGCATTTCTCAACAGACATAAGACTAACATGACATTTGCTTCCACAGGAAAGAAAACAAGAGTTTGGAAACATACGAAAGCCACGTCACAATGACTGGCTAAATTGCAATTGTACGTAAAATTCATACGTCTTAAGCCCAAGAGGCTGTCTTGCCAAGAAAGGCTGTCGCCAGGACAAGGTGTAAAACTCGCTTGCTAGCTCGTGTAATGCTCACCTACAACACCCACGGACATCAAATATAAGCTTCTTATACAACGTCGGCGTAGCTTAACCGGTAAAAGCGGTTCCTCCGTTCCGGGTTCGATTCCTGTCTTCGACAAAAAGTAAAGATTTCTTTTACAAATAGCGCCCGAACAGGGACACACACCAGTGGCCAAGGTCCCAACCGTTAGGTCCTCCACTCGAGGTCAGGCGATACGCTGACCTCTCTTTTAAGTGGGAGAAAGATGTAATGTCCATGCACAAAAGATTTCAAAATAAGCATAGAATTACAGCGTCGGCGTAGCTTAATCGGTAAAAGCGGAGTTGAACTCCTCCGGAGTTGAACGTTCCGGGTTCGATTCCCGGTGTCGACAAAAAGGGCAAGATTTCCTTCACGAATGGCGCCCGAACTTAGCGACACACATTAGTGGCTAAGGACCCAACCGTTAGGTCCACCACTCGAGGTCAGGCAGTAAGTACCCTGACCACTCTCTTTCAAGTGGGGGAGGGTGTAATGCCCACCCACAAAAGACAGCAAATACAAGCTTCTTAGACAGCGTCGGCGTAGCTTAACCGGTAAAAGCGTTTCCTCCGGAGTTGAACGTTCCGGGTTCGATTCCCGGCATCGACAAAAAGTAAAGATTTTCCTTACACTCATTGGCTAGCTAGTTCACTCGCTCACGTCGAAAAGGCGTAAAACGCTACAAAAAAAGTGTGAATAAGAATTGTGTGAAACACCGAAGAGTGCGGAAGTACTAAGAGCTTAAGTGTCCAGAATACGGATACATAAAATTGCGATTAAAGTACCTCTAAGCTAAAACGAAAAAGAACAAAAAAAAACAAAACAAAGCTGAAAAGGTTCTACGGACACCCATGAATGCAGTTTTCTACTGTCACCATAAGTAAATTTAAAAACTTATCCAAACTATTAAGCCAATTAATTAAGGTCCATTTTTCACTGAGTACAAGTTAACTTTTCAAAAGAAACGGGAAGTTAAATTGAACTGAAAAAGTTAAATTTTAAGTACTGTAAAAAAACAACTTCACTTTTTGTCGACGCCGGGATTCGAACCAACGGATCTGCCATGCTTAGAGCTCCAGAGAGTCCGCTTTAACTGATTAGGCTACGCCGACTCTTGTCTGTAGAAGCTTATTTCGAAGTTTTTGTGGGTGGACATTACATCCCCCCCCCACTTGAAAGAGAGGTCAGGATATCACCTGACCTCGAGTGGTGAACCTAACGGTTGGATCCTTGGCCACTGTTGTGTGTCGTCCCTGTTTGAGCTCCATTTGAAAAGAAAAACTTTACTTTTTGTCGACTCCGGCTTTGATCCTGCGGATCTGCCACCCCCAGAGCTCCAGAGAGACCGCTTTAACCGATTAAGCTACGCCGACTCTTGCCTGTAGAAGCTTATTTCGAAGTGTTTGTGGGTGGACATTACAGAGCTTAGAGTACGTTTAAAGATATTGACTTGATAAAACTAAAGTGCTCAATGTTCTTACACATAGTGTTAGAAAAATTGTTACTCAGCTCAGCAGTAATTGTAGACTCTTCTACTTATTTTTCGGCACAATTCTCCACATCGTGCCTCTATCACTCAGTTAACATTTTCGTCCACATCGATATTTATCGAATGATGTTTTTCCGGAAGCACAATATGCAGTCATAAACTTCGAAAACAGAACTACGATGCACCAAATAGATTTTCTACTCGGGTTACAGAATCCTCTACGAAGCGAGCTTTCATTCAAACTCAGTATACTCCGAACATAATTCACGTACAACTGCGCAGAACAAAGCAACTGATTCGTCTAACTGATTTCCTGTCTCCTCTCTCACGCGAAACTAACGCATTGTGGCTCCATTCTTAATTTTGCAGTACAAAATCGTCTTACTTTATAATTTAACAGAACGTTATAGATGTTCTACCAAATTTTTTTCTGCCCCCTTCGGGCGAGAAAGAAAAAGAAAAGAGCACCCTTGAGCGTACACAACAGGTTCAATACCTGGTGAAATTTCTTTCCCGTAGTTACTAAATTTTCGGATAGGTAAACTTCAAAATACCTACAGAGCTCACAGGGGCTAAATAATTTGGAATTCCAATTGTAAGGTTCGCCTTGCAAAATATATAGAAAATAAGATTGCCAGATAAACGTTGACGTAGCTTAAGCGGTAAAGCGTCACTGTAGAGATGACAGATCCGATGGCTCGAATCCCGGGGTCGACAAATGGCATGTTTATTTACAGAGTCCGCTTAAAAATGTGAAATAGCCAAAAAACAGAAAATATGGCTCATTTGCCTTGAACAACGTTTCTAAAGATCAATTTGATTTGAGTCCTTGTGATGTAGTGGGTAGAGCGATAGAGTACCAACCAATTGATTGTAAAGAAAACTTGTCAACGACCAGATTCGAACCAACATCATTTCTAGAATGACCGCTTTACCAGTTGAGCTACGAAGACGAATATCTGGGCAGCTTATCTTCTATATCTTTTGCCGGGTAAACCTTACAAAACCTACAGCAGAAGCAGACGCACATTTAGCATTTCTGAGCGTGTACGACAGCTTCAATTCCTGGTGAAATTTCTTTCCCATTGTTATTAAGCTGTCATGGGACAGTAATATGTAAATATCCAGGTGGCGGTAGCAACGCGTAATTGATGCATAAATGGTTAGTGCGTTGTCAGTTCTTTCATTTGGACGGTAGTGAGTCCTATGAAACGTTTTCTGACGTGATTATGGCTACACGACAATATTTCACCAATTTTGAACGCTGAAGCTAAACGCATGGGACATTCCATTTCTGACATTGCTCGGGAATTCAACATTCCTCGATCCGCAGTGTGAAGAATGTACTGAGAGTATCTGAATTCAGGCATTACCTCCCACCATGGATAATACAGTGGTAGAACGCGTGTACTTAATGACCGCGAGCAACGACGTCTGAATAGAGTGGTCCGTGTTAACAGACAAGCTACACTGCGTCAAATAACAGCAACAGTCAATGAGTCACGTACTAGGCACGTGTGCATGAGGTCAGTGCAGCGCCATTTGAAGTCGATCGAACATGGCAGCAGAAAACCGACTCGAGTGCTTTTGCTAACAACCCGCCATTGGTAACTGCGCCTATCATGAGTTTGTGAACAAACCAGTTGGATGGTAGATGACTGGAAAAACGTAGCTTGGGCAGATGAGTCACGGTTCCACTTGGTACGAGCTGATGGTAAGGCTCGGCTGTGGGGCGGACCTCATGAGGCCATAAACCCAAGTTGTCAACAAGGTACTGTGGAAGTTGGTGAAGGTTCCATAATGGTGTGTGACGTTTTTTATGGCATGGACTGGGTCATCTGGTCAAACTGAAGCATACGCTGACTGGAAATCGTTATGTTCAGCTGTTTGGAGACCATTTGCAGCTATTCATGGACTTCATGTACTCAAACAACAATGAGGTCTTCCAGGATGACATGCACGATGTCACCGGGCTAAAAACATTCGCGATTGGTTTGACAAACATTCTAGAGAATTCCAGCGAGTGATGTGGCCACCTAAATCTCCAGACATGAACCCCATCGAACATATTTGGTATATGATCGAAAGGTCCGTTCATGCAAAACAACCTACCCTTGTACCACCGCCTTGTGCGCCTTGTACTCATCCGCAATTATAGACGGCTATACAGACAGCATGGCTGAATAGTAAACTTTGTATGAAATGTACTGTATTTCAAATCATCCTTGCAAACGAAAGGAGTGTAAGCGATGTTGAAAAGGAAACAAAACACGAGATTTAACTACAGAACGAAAACCGACATTGTTCCTCACAACGAATAAATGGCATAGTCAACAAGCATGATTCTGGTCTTTTATTTGAGCAGTTTTATAACTATTTCCCGGAAAAAAAAGGAATAGTTCCTGAAAATCAGGTTTTCCATAAATTTCAGGTCGGTAGGTAAAATTTAAGGAGGACGAAACTTTTCGTGAATTTACATAAGAATCCTACAAAATTTATTCATGAATTTCAGGTTTTACAGTGTATCTACTAATACAACGGATATCTTGGCTGATTCATTTTTTCGGGTCTTGAGGAGTGAAAATTATAGCTCTGCATTTTAGTCCCCTTACACTGCAGGAGGTTTTTATTATTCAACTGCGAACAGAATTTTATCTCCGCACAACCAGTAGGGATTCATAATCTGTTGAACGTTGAGCACCTATCGCTTTTCTACAGATATATAGAGACGCAAGTTTTCAAGCATAGAATTATGGCGGTCGAGTAAACGACTTCACCGACAGGTTTTCGACGGAGAAAACAGTTTGCTGGCATTTCTGTCGCAGATGTGTCATACCAACTGATAAGAGATATTTTCTAGGGTCAATTTTTGTTTCTCTGGATGCTGAACGACGTTTCTTTGAGATAATTTTCAATCGGTCATTCACCATTTAGCGCTCACAAACGTTAGTTAAAAGGGACGAATATTAAGGCGCTTAGTATTCTTAAGGTTTTAACAATTGACTTATAATTTTGGGGAGAATATATCTAAGTATGTGTAACTCATTTCCTTTATGGCTGCGCAGTACATGGGCCAACACTTTCGCCTTTCCTGAAGTTGCTTGATCCTGTACATCACCATGCTCTTCTTTCGTGTATTGGTTCTTTCCAAACTTTACCTATTCAGAGCTTTTATGTCGAAGCTCATGAGTCCTTCTTGCATTGCGTCGTCAAAAGAAGTCAGTCTTCACTATTATGTCAAGTTGCGGTCTCAACAGAAAGTATGCTTTGTTGCGTTGGTTTTACGAGCGAGACCATGTCAGATTATAGCACATCAAAGGCGGATTTGGTATTGAAACTTCAAACAACAGTAACTGTGTGGAAACGAACCTTTCTTATTCAAACATAGGCACAATGTGATATGATATATCTGTCCCAAAGAGATACCAGAACATTTATGCCAATTTCGTTGAAGTTCAATGAACTGCGCAAGGTCGTTCTTGAAGGCTGCTTCATTATTCAACCTCATCTCTACCAAAAGGTGCTTGAAATGCTTAGAAAAGCGGCAAGACTTTGGAGGGAGGTCTGGATAGTATGGTGGATGCGAAAGAGTCTCACAGAAAAAGCTGTGTAATTTTTGGAACGTTGTCCTTGACACGTGATCTCTGGCAATATTATAAAGCAGTAAAAGCTTTATTTCTGTTGTCTGATTCAGGTCTCTTAACTCGTAATTCGTATTGCTTTGCATCCAACGGGTGCAATAATTCCCAGCATTTATGGTTTCATCACATTTCAAGAACTAGTAGTGAACAGTATCAGCTGTAGGTTTCGGTATGTGTTTTGAGACTTCATCAGCAAATAGCCATTGAGCAGATCGGCGACGAATATCATAAAATATATGTTTTTCGTCACATACCAACACTTTATTCCGAACAAGCTGAGAAGAGCAAACTTCTAGTCTATTCTTCGGGTTTTTCTCAGGAAGCAATTGGGGAACTCACTTGTCCAGGTTCTGGACTTCCCCAAGTTTACGACATTTCATGGGCAACAACCTAATACTTTACTCACGGCCATCTTGTGTGACATCTTTAGAACTCGGATGCTATATTTTCAGAGTGCTGCTCGAAATAAACCTCGGAATTATCGCACAGTTTTTTGCAGCATCGTGACGCCCTTTGGGAAGAGATCCACCAGTTTATTTGATTGGTGCACATTTATTAAATTTCACATACCTTCTCCTCAATATGTCTAGCGTGTAAAAAAAAAAACCTTTTTGTCGACGCCGGGATTCGAACCAACAGATCTACCATCCCCAGAGATCCAAAGCGGCCACTTTAAGCGATTAAGCTACGCCGACGGAGTAACTCTGTGCTTATTTTGAAGTCATTCGAGGGTGGGCATTACAAGCGTCACACCGAGCATTGTGCATAATTTTGTGCTTATAACCCAATATTCACTGTTGGACAGAAAGTTTCACAGAAAACCAACTCACGATGGCAGCCATCACCCCTCCAAGCGGTTAGCGTTCTAGGAAAGATGGGTTTAAAACAACCTACAATAGTTTGTACGAGAGAAATGCAACAGCAGCATTCGAGTCCAGCTTCATCCAAGCCTAATGGAATGCCTTAGCAGAACCGCAGAGAGAACTGCTACCAATATCACTATCCATCGTGTCTGCTGTTGGGCTGGCCCCTACAACCGAGTTAGCTCTCACCCCAACACAAGAAAGTTATGCAGAGCTCCGACTGCCCTTATGCTGAATCGCAGGCAAATGGGGAATACTCCTCATCTGGCGATTTCAGATCAAAGAAGACAAGCTAAAAGGATTTCTGGACAAGCTGTGTAGAAATGTAGCTGACCAAACAGCATAGTAGACCCCTGTCCACAGCTACAGGAGTAAACGAACCTGCTAGACGTGGTTTTAACCCATGCAGCAATACGTCTTCCCATTTGGTTACCCTTATTAACATCTACCCGGCCCCAAAACACTTTCCTATCAATTTACTTTTCAACCAATAACGAGTCACCTTTTTAATGCCCCTTCCAAGATAAAAGACACAGCCGTCACACAAGCGCATAGTGCGACTGCAGAATTAGGGCAGGACTTTTTGTTCTTTGCAGACGACGAGTTTGTGTTACTCTGTCGTCTGCCAGCGAGTCAGTTAAACCTAAACAATATCACTTTTGGCTAAAGTCTGAGCGTAGTTTGTAAATATTAAAAGTGTGTTTATAGTTTTGTAAACGATCTGTCGCTTAAGTCTTCAGTTAAAATTTCCCCTCTGCTTCTTCCTTACTTTCTCACGGACAGACAATTTGTATACGTTTTTCCCCTTGCAACTCCGAGCGTCACCAGATGGCGTTGCTAATACACAGTCTTTGAAAATTATTTTTGCTTCCTCGTTTGAATATTTCAAAAGAACGAAAGATATACATCATGTTTTTTGAAGATCTCACTAGGATCCTTGTGAAAAAAGGTGGATAGAATTGCTGCATCGGTAGTGCGTGGTTTCAAAATTTCAGCAATTTATCTTTTTGTTTTTCCTTTCAAATACTGCATGAGTTCATGCGCCTTTTCAGTTTAAGCAGATATTTACGCTATTCGGTGAACTATCAGTTTTATTCAGCTTTGACTTCCAGGACCAACCTACAAGGATTACTTATGAGCCTTACAATATCTACAAAGCCACTATAGCACATGGCTGCAAAACACTGTTGTGGCTAAGATCAATAAGATAGATTCTTCTTGTCATTCTTCTGGTTCTCTGATTACTTTTTGTTAGATACCTGGTCATTCAAACATCGGAGGTAAGGAAAATGTTGATTGGTTCGCGATACCAGCATGTAATGTCGCTTCCTTCAACTACCTCTCCGTCAGATATACCATCAACCAAGCCAATATCAGACGCGAACCTTCTTCCGCTCTTCAAGAAGTCAAACAATATCACTTTCCTTCATGGTCTAATCCCCTTTCTATGGAGACATACTTCTTTTATAATTCAAATAGATTCTTTATCTAGGACGTGCACTAAGCTTAGCGTTCCTCGTGCTGCAGAGACTCTCTTAAATCGTCTTCGACTTAGCACAGCCAGTCGAAGGCGATTAAACAAAGAGCGTCTGAGAGAGAAATATAAACAAAAGGCATCTTATACAAAATAAAAGCTACCTCTTCCTTTAATTGTGCTGACTGTCAACTGTGATTAAGCAGAAAATATCCACCATATTTTAATTGATTTTCTTCTTTTAACACA
>JJRW01S0002009.1:100617-110799 GCA_001188405.1 Loxosceles reclusa
GTGGGGATTCTCGAAATCTTTATTCATAAGTAATCATCAGAAGTCTGTGCAGAACTATCCCACTGTTGCACGAGTCGAAGGATTTCCTGTTCACAGAAATCCTGTGGCTGTGGAGCCAGTCCTTCACTGTGGCCTTCAGTTTGTCATCTGAGTGGAAGCGCTTCCCTTTGAGATGTTTTTTTAGCGGACCAAGCAGATGGAAGTCACAGGGCGACATGTCTGGGCTATAGGGCGGATGCTCAAGCTGTCCCCACTCGAACTTGGCCAGCACACTGTGTGTGACCCAGGAGACATGTGGACGAGCATTATCATGGAGCAGAATCACTCCCTCCATGAGCAGCTCAGGCCGTTTGCTCTTGATGGGCTTGTGTAGGCTACGAAGTGTGTCACTGTTAATGGTTTTTCCTGTGCTCCAGGAATGTGATGAGTATCAGGCCTCGAAGAAGAGTGTGAACCTCAACTTTCTTGCTGAGGGTACATCTTTGAATTTTTTTTTTTTGGGGGGGGGGGTGATGACGCATGCTTTCATTGCGTGCTGTCAAGTTTTGTCTCTGGCTCAAAGTGATGGCACCATCACCGGCAATGATCCGCTCCGGGAAAGCAGGGTCTTCATGATACTGGAACAAGTGTTGCAGTGCTAACCTCATATGCAGTCCCTCCTTTTGCAGTTCACTGAGCATCTTTGAAACCCACTGTGCGCACACCTTCTGGTAACCCAACTTTTCGTGCACAATTGTCCACACTGTTCCAACGCTGACCCCCCACCATCACTTCCAACCTTCGCATTGTGACACACCCCTCACTTCTCACCAGGTCGTTCACCTTGTTGATGAGTTTGGCCATCATAACCGTGTTTGCCTGTCCTGGTCTTGGGTCATCACTCAAACACTCCTGGCCTTCACGAAAAGGGCACTCCACTTTCTCACTGCCTTGTCGGATACACAGTCTTCCACATATGCAGCCACAATCAGGGGATGAATGTCATCTGGTTTCGCCCCTTCTGCCATCAGAAATCTGATAACACCACGATGCTCATCAGTCGTCGAATTTTGCAATGTACATACCATGCTGTCCTCACACGCACTGCTGCATCCATTGGATGGAACACACAACTGCCTGCGTCCTGTGCGGTTGCCCACTCATGTGCACAACCATGCCGGACGCTACATTCGCTTTTCTCGCTGGCGCACTATGTTATTCCACAGCAGCATATTCAAATTTCAACTGGTTTCTTTTGTATGACGTTTTGTACCCTTTCATTTGAATGCTCTGTATAGATATAATGGGTGTAGATATAGATTTATATTTTTGTATTTAGTTATATCCAATTTTTGTAATCTATGCACCCCGCTTATGTTTACAAAAACAAATTTAGATGCATTAAAATGTGAAGTTAAGGACAAATAGGTGCAGATATGTAATTTTGAAATTGCGAGATTTTTGTGTTGTTACAAGGAGTTTGAGATCAGGCCATGTAATCAGACCATAAGCTCTCATCAAAGCAAGAAAGATTAGCAGCACTCCACCTGTTACCAATGCTGAAGTCTGGGACAGTCATTCCGGGAATAACTCTTGCTGTTCTATCTCAGACCAAAGCAAGCTGCATTGGAGTATCTTGTCAAACCAAGATAATAGCCAACCAATATACACTATCTCCCAGCAAGTAACTGGACTCCTGTGATATAAAATGAAATTTATTTACCTTCAATAGTTGGTGGAGCCTCCATGAGTGGTAATTACAGCTGTGACCCTCCAGGGCATACTCTCCACCAATTCTTGTACAACAGCTAGTGGTATTTTCTTCCACCGGGCTTGGAGAGGAGGGGTGAGTTCCTTCACAGATGGGGTCACCCCTTAAGGAGCCATGGACGATGGGGTCACCCCTTAAGTTGATGCTCCAACTCGTCCCACGGGTTCTTGATAGGGTTAAGATCCGCGCTCTGGGCAGGCCAGACCATTCGATTAACCCCATTGTCACCATACCAAGCTATGGTGGATGTAGCAGAGTGACAGATGATGTTTTTGTCCTGGAAGTAACATGGGTCCACCCTGTAAAACTTCCACAATGTAGGAAGCACATGGTCATCCGAAATGGAACAGTAGTCCTTTGTGTTTAGTGTACCAGGAACAGCGACCAAGGATCCCAGGCCATACCAGGAGAAACACCCTCACAAAAAACTCCACCTCTGCCAAACTTCACTGATGGTGCAATACATTCCGGCAGGAGGTGTTCTCCAGGCTGTCACCAAACCCTTTCATCGGAACAGTAGAGGGTGAACCTTGATTCATCGCTCCAGAGAACCTATTTCCACTGTTCAACCCTCCACTGTCAATGTTCTTTACACCACATAAGCTGCGCAGTGCTGTTGGTGATGAAAAGCTTGCAGGCAGCAGCAAGTCCATGAAAACCCAGAAAATGAGCCTCCTTACGAAAGGTATTCATCGAAACAACACTTCTGGATGCCTGTTGAAACTCCTTGCAGATGTAGGCCATCGATTGGGTGCGGTTCTTCCTAATTTGGACAGCACCCATCGGTGTCTAACTCCCAGTTTCGTGGTCTGCCAGTTCGGGACACATGCCGACAATCATCGCTCACCTTCCACTTGTGAATCCCATAGGCTACTGTTGACTTTGGGTACTTTAGCTTGCTGGATATGTCACATATGGATCGGCCATTTCTGTGATACTCGACGATTACACCTTTTTCAAAATGAGAGAGCTCCGAACTTTGTGGTATCTTGCGTGCAACTGATTGTGCTGTTGTTTTCCACAGGCTATTTAACAGTGATGGGCGTAAGGTGTGTCCGGATCACACCTGTCGTCGTTTGCATGGGTGTTTAAATACTTGTTGGTAGGTAGTGTATATACGGGGTGTCCCAGAACTTCATGTACAGACTTGGAGGGGAGGTAGAAAACCTCGTTATGAACTATATTACATAAGAAAGCATGAGCGGAAACGTCACCCTCACGTGATAGAGACAGGAAGACACAGTAATGCCACAATTTAGAAAACAGTGTAAAACGCTTTAATTACATAACAAACGAGTACAGTGTATGACTTACAAGCATCATAGGACGTGTTCGAAATTGCGGACATTGGCATGGATGCACACACTACAACTACACAACATGGATTGGCAAACATTTTCGAAGATACCTGGCTTTTCGCGGATTGTAGCAGCAGTGATGGAGATTCGTGCAACCAGCTCCATTTCAGAATTTACTGGCTTGTCGTACACAGTGCTCTTTGTGGCACCTCAGAGGTTTTGCGCCATTTATCACCAGATAACCAACCAACCATCATGGCACCTCAGAGAAAATAATCAAGAGGAACTAAATCCAGTAATCTGGAAGACCATGCTACGGGACCTCCATACCCTATCCAATTGTTTCCAAATGTCCGGTCCAAATTGTCACGTACTTACCTTTGCGTAATGAGGTACGCCCCCTCCCATCGTGTTTAAGCCACATTCCGCATCGAAAATGTGCGGGGACATTGTGAAGCATTTCCTGAAGAAATGTGATACTTGCGAGTGTCTAGTCGAGGTGGTAAGATGTATGGCCCGACTAAACTCTTTACCACAAGACCCGCTCACACATTAACTGCGAAGCATTGTTGTGCGGCTCGTGGTCGGGTTCCGTGTGGGTTCTCTACGGCCCTCGTGTGAGCGTTGTGCGTATTGAATATCACTTCATGTGAAAAGTTTGCTTTATCACTGAACATAACAGAACTGGGAAATTGTGGGTCAGCCACACTTTTATGATGAAACCACTCTGCAAATGCGACATGTTGTGGGTTATCATCCGGTTGCAGTAATTGCACTCACTAAAGATGAAAAAGGTTTAAGGCTTCGGTCTGCAGCAAGCGCCTGTACGCACAGTTCCGGGATTTCGGTCCACAGCAAGCCACAGACCCTCTTCCAATGTGGTGTTCGTGCTGTTCGTGTCCGTCTGGTATCCTGCATCGTTGTTGTGAAGGATCCACGTTCTGCAAGGTTCTGATGTACCTGATTGAACGTTTGATGATTTGGTTGGCGCCTTGCTGGATATCTTTCCAGAGGCAATCGTAATGCTGTGCGTCCATTTCAGTTGACTAGGCCATATACGAAGTGCATGTCCGTCAACTCGCCGTTTGTAAAACGTCTCATGTTGATCGCACGCAGCCACCGTCTATAATAGTGGAGCCACAAGTGGCGACCTTGAGAACTCGAGTACAGCGCCCCTATCGATTTCCACCCATACTTTCCTATGTAATTATGGTTCCTAACAATGTTCTCTACTTCCTCTCCAAGTTTGTACACGAAGTTATCGGAAACCCTGTAAAGACACAGTTAGAGGTTCGAGTCGAAGACTCAAGCTGTTTGCCGTACCCATCCAAGAAGGACATCTCACAGCTGCTTCTGTGGGGAATCAAGTAGGTTGGTCGCTTGCAACCTCAATCCTTTTGTGGCTTACCAGGATCAATGAGATTCACTCTCCACAGAATTGGGTGAGGAGCATAGAGCCCAGGCACATTGTATACGTGCTCCTGACTGTCTTCTGTACACTTCGTTCCAGTAGATATCACTAAGATCTTTCTTCCAGTTCTCTGGACCACATCTCATACACTCATACCAAAGCACGCTGAACACCAGACAGTGTTAGGCAGTACAGAGAAACAGTGAACAGAAATTATTTCCAGGTTTTACAGCTGTCATACACGTTAAGAGAGTTTTGCGCCATTTATCACCTATTGGTTGCTATAAGAGGTGGATGATATAGAAGGAGGGACTGATTGGGGGATGGATGGTAAGGGACTTGGTGTCGCAAGATTAAACTGATTGGAGTACAGAGAAAGCCCCAATACCATCCTACCCTCTGATGAACCTTGAGTGGTGAGTTTGGGCTCGTCTCAATTCCTCACCTTAGGGGCTTACCTTTTTAGTAAGTACGTGCAAAGTTGTGGCGTCCTCGAGGGGCCTTAGGCACGTGTTGTCTTTTCCTTCGCCTGCCAGTTATTTTTCTATGATGTCTTTCTTAGTCCAGACGTTCAATTTAGTTCAGTTTTTGTGCCTTTTTTTGCATTGTGTTACCATTTTAGTATTTTCCATCGAATGTTCACTTTTGTACTTGTACCAATTTTGTTTGTCTTGTGGATAGTGGTTCACGCGGCTATTCCCTCTGTTTAGAGGTTTTCCATCTTCACTCACAGCGTGGCTGCATGTTTGCTGTGTCGCTGGAAATGGAGATCCTGGCAATTGAGGGGCGAGGTACTGTCCCCAGTAAGTTGCTTTGGCCCCTGCTTCAGTGTCGGCATGGACTGTCGCAATTGGCTAGACGGTGGGTTCCTTCGTGTCCCACTGCTAGGGTCAACTGATCGTTTGGGTCTGACTTGATTAGTCTTCTTGTTGGCACATTCGTGATGGTATAGCTCTGGGTTAGCCCTGGCATGCTTGCACGTCCCCTCAGTTGCTTACCTTTTTGGTAAGTACAAGGAAGGTCGTGGCGTCCCTTAAGTGATTGAGCCACATGTGTTACCGTTTTGTTCTTCCTTCGCCTGACAGTTAAGTTTCTGTGATATCTTCGTCCATACGTTCGTTTTAGTTCAGTTTTCTGCCTTTGTTTGAATTCTGTTGCCATTTTGTTCTTTTTTGTCCTTGTACCAGTTTTGTTTGTTTCGTGTTTTGTGTTAGCACCATGCTACACTTTTGTTTTTCTTCCAGGGATAGCAATCCACGTGGCCATTCCCTCTGTTTAGAGGGTTTCCATCTTCACCCTCAGCGTGGCTACACGTTTGCCGTGTGCGACGACCCGTGTCGTTGGAAAGGGGGATTCTGGCAGTTGAGGGGCGTGGTACTGTCCCCAATACACTGCTTTGGCCCCTGCTTCAGCTAGACGGGAGCTTCAGTTGTGGCCCGGACTGTTGCAGTCGGCTAAACGGCGGCTTCCTTTGCGTCCCCCGGCTAGGGTCAACTGATCGGCCGGGTCGGCGGGATTAGTCTTCCCGTTTGGCTCGGCTGTGACGCTATAGTTCCTGGTTAGTCCTGGCATGCTTGCACGTCCCCTTGTTGGGCTCGGTGGTGGGTGGGTGGGGCTGCCGGGAACCGAATCTTCTAATCTCCATGGTGAAACAAAACTTAAACCCTTCGAGCGGGCCCTCTAAGAGAGCCTGAACTGAATGCTCTGCTACTTCGTCTACTTCATTGTCTTCTTCACCTTTTCTCATTGTGCATTCCTGGACACAGCATTTTCGAAGTTTCGCCTTTTGTCGTCTCCAAAGGCTTATATGCACTAACAGGCGCATCTAAGTCGGTAAAGAAGTTACTCTCCGGAGACCTATTGGTGAAAGCAGCTTCTTCTGCCCACTCTGCCACGTTGTTGAATTGCACGTCTTTCGTAAACCTGCCTATCGCCGTGAACCTGCATGGTACTTTAAATACCTCCCGCAGTGCTATCTCTGAGTTGGATCTCCTTGTTTCTAGGAGGAGCTTCTTGCAGAGCTGTCCAGGCAGTGCAACGTGACGCTCAGAAATTTTCCAACGCGAAACGTTATACTTTCTTCAAGCCTGTGTTGTCGACGCAGATAAAAGCTGGTTACCTCGCATGTCCCATACAGACATATGTCCCCAATCCGCTGCGCTGCTTTAAATGCCAGCATTTTGGTCATGGACAGACATGCTGTCGAGTTGCACCTTGCCCTCGCTGCGGACGTCCAGCACACGAAAATGATTGCCCTTCCTCACTTTGCTATCTTAAGTACCAGGTAGATCACCCGGCCTATTCTCGGTCGTGTCCCAAGTAGCAGGAAGATAAAAACACTCAGCAAATGAAGGTCGCAGTGATATAGAAAATCTTTCACATGTTGAAGCGAGAAAGGTTGTGTCACCTGACAGCTGCAGGTTGCAAGAGGTGCAAACTTCGCTCATATTTCCGCTGTCTTTTGTGTTGCGAGCCCTTCCATTTCTGCTCTGCAATCTTTTGAGTGGTGGAAGTCTACTCTGAAGGCTTCCTCTTCGACTCAGACATCTTCAACACCTAAGCCACCTTTCAAGCGTACTCCTGCGCATACATGAACGAAATTGAAACCGAGGAAGGTTAAGAAAAACTGCACAAGAAGCTCGCTTCTGGCGCAGTAGTTCATGGTACGCTCCAACTGCCAAATTCATTCAGTAAGCTCTCTGCGTTAGAGGATGATTCTATGGATACTGCTCCTGCTTCTGTGCAGAAACCTCCATCCAAACGGGAGCCTGCTTCATCTTAGCCACCGCCTCCTACATAGATTTATGACCCCTACAATCGTACAATGGAACAGTCGTGGTTTGCGTGCCAACGTCGATAATCTGAAACAGTTGTTGCACACCCATTCAGTTGTGTGTGTCACTCTGCAGGAAACCTTGATGCATCCGACATCTCAAGTACAGCTGCTTCACTATGGTATTTATCGCGCGGACGACGACTCATCCGAGTCTCAGGGAAGCGTTTTCTCTTCTGGTCTTCCACCACGTGCCTTCCATATTTCTGACACTTCAGATGCTGTTACAGTTGCTGTGCGTATTTTTGTCGGTCATACGCTCACAGTTTGCTCTGTGTATCTGCCACTGGAAGAACGAGTGGCCTTTTTCACTTTGGACGATCTGGTGTCTCAGCTTCCACAGCCATTTCTACTGCTTGGAGATTTAAATAGTCACAGCTCTCTTTGGGAAAGTTCCTCTACCAATAGCAGATGTCAAGTTGTTGCACGCTTGCTCACAGATCTCGACTTGTCCCTGCTGAATAACGTATTTTCATGTCCCGATGCGGTCATTCACTACTTTGGATCTGTCTTTTCGCTCTCCGTCACAGTATCCTCTCTGGTCGTGGTCTTTCCTTTTGGACCCCATGAGGAGTGACCACTTTCCCATTTTGTTGTCTTCTACCACTGCTGGCAGCAAATGTTCCAGCTTGCCGAAGTGGAAAGTGGGCTGTGCTAATTGGAATGGTTTTGCCACGTTAGCTGTGTTAACGGACAACTTAATTGAGACTCCGATCATCAATCAAGCAGTGGACCAAGTGACTCCTTGTATTCTCCAAGCAGCTGCGTGTTCTGTACCACTCACCTTGAGCACCTAAACCTTGGTGGAACCACGATTGTTCTGCAGCCTGGAAAGCGCAGAAGGTGGCGTGGACTTCGAAGGCTTTTGCGGCCAGAGTCATGAACACAAATAGAGACTTCTGGGCCAGAGTGCCGCGTCATTTGGAGATCTTGGTTTAAACGTTTCGACGTGATTGCACGCATCTTCTTGAGGGAATTGAAGGTGAAATCTTCTTGATTTCACCTTCAGGGCACTCTGACCCAGAAGTCTCTACGTGTGTTAAAGGCGTGGGACATTTTCCGCAGATACCCGACTCAGGGTAATATGGCGCATTTCCGTCGGGTTAGGCGTATCCCCGTAAGGTCTGCTGTCGCAGCCAACGCGAGTCGTGGCGGAAGTTTGTGTCTAGCTTCACATCTTCCACTAGTTCGAAGATTGTTTCGGACAAGATTCGTCGCATATGTGGTCGTTACACGTCCCACCCAATATCTTGTTTGTGCACGGCTGGTGGAACCGTGTCAGATATTCCCACGATTGCGAATGTCTTAGCTGAATCTTTTTCCCAGGTTTCACATAGCTCCAACTACAGTGCATCATTCCAGGCCGTTAAGTCCTCAGCAGAACGTGCAGAGATTTCCTTCCTACCCTTTATACTGGTTGAATACAACTCTCCTTTTACGTTTCCTGATCTGCAGGCAGCTCTAGCTCGTTCTCACGATACTGCACCTGGACCGGATACTGTGCACTACGCCATGTTGCGACACTTATCTTCTCATTCTTTCCATGTGTTGTTACGGTTGTTTAACCAAATTTGGCTGGAAATGGAGTTTCCTTCCGCATGGCGACATGCTATTGTGTTGCCTTTTCCGAAACCTGGGAAGGATCCCACTTCACCTTCGAATTATAAACATTGCGCTGACTAGCTGCATGTGTAAGTTACTGGAACGGATGGTAAATGCTCGTCTGGTGTGACCGTCGTGAGACAGGTTAGTTTTACCCTACTGATGCTTCGCACAGTAGAGTTCTCAGACATATCGTTTTTGGACGGCTGCCATTCTGGCTGGGCACGAACCTTGATCTTCGGGTCGAGGTCACGGCTTGGGTTATCCGGACACTTGTGCAGTTATGGCAGGATTGTATACGTGGATAAGTCGGTGGCGGTGTATCCCTTCATGTCAGCCCGTATTCGGTCTGGTCGGGGCTCTGCACCCTTATGCCACCTTACCGAGTGCTCTGAACCTGGTCGAGTTGGGACGGCCAGGTCAACCCACCCGAGGGGTGTCCAACAACTGCCTCCGATTCCCGATATGACGACGGATAATAATATCAGTATTAGCTCTGTTAGCTGTCCTGCTCCGGCGCTCAGTCAGCTTGGGTGAACCTGATCCGCACGCTGTGGTTGAAGCTCTCGTGCGACTATCGCAGGAGGCATAAAAACCCTCCCTGTGTAGATGCATCGAGCAGGAACACAGTACGGTCATCAGATGCGTCCTTACGAGGCTGGAGACCGTGCCGCGAAATCTTCAGCGCGTTTTCTGCAAATGCCAGTTCCGTTTCCCGACCGGAAACCATATATTCGTGGCAGACTGCAAACAAGCTGCATGCTGTACAACATGTAGTTTGCGGACTGGCCGTGCACTTCTCATCTTTTTCGGCGGGAGAACGTGTTACTCACTCGACTTCGAATTGGGCACACTCGTCTCACGCATGGTTTTCTTTTGCGTGACTAGGAACCACTTACATATTCCATCTGCTAATCATTTTAGTGATTACGGGGAGTGACATGGCATTCCTGAGGTGCCACAGCCATATAGTGTTCTGTGATCACCCTGTGTTTGGCACATCATGGCCTTTACATGCCCTTGTGTCATTAAACTTAAAATAACCAACCAACCAGTAACTTACAAACACTCCTGTCTCCAAAAACCACCCGAATCAACTAAAAGCAATTGATTGTGGTGCAGAACTTTTGAATAGATTGGCATGACTTAAGTACCTTTGAGATAAAAGATACCAGATGTTTGAAGCACACTATGCAACAGTGAGCAAGATCGAAATTTTAAGAGCAGGTAAGAACACAAACTGCAAAGCAGTCACTCAGCAGTGAAAACTTGAGTACCAAAAATTGTT
>JJRW01S0002012.1:90483-100857 GCA_001188405.1 Loxosceles reclusa
CAAAATGAGCGACAGAAATACTACTCCATCGGCGTAGCTTAATCGGTTAAAGCGGCCGATCTGGAGCTCTGGGGATGGCAGATCCTTTGGTTCGACCCGTAGTTTTGTGTAAAGTAGACGGTTCCAAAACTGGAGCACTACCATGAATTAACATTAAATTATTTCATAATTATTGTCTTTTAAGATTTTCGTGCAATTGAACGAATACTAAGTTTTGAAATAAGCAGACACCGCTTCAATCTGAGTCATTCTGAGTGCTTTCATTGGTTACCTCGTCACACGAGTAGACATCACATTTCTCCCTCTGCATCAACGGAAATAATTTAGTGGAGGTGAGCCGTTCCCGTTCGACGAAGGATCTTTCTCAGTTTTCAAAGGTCATGATTAACGAAGACTCCGAAGGACAATCCGAATGATTAGATTATATGACCCTCGCAGCCTCCTCCTCCTAATCTCATTAAGACTTTCGTATCCAATTCTCTCATTACTCCACTTTGCTTTTGGGGAAGGGATTTTCATTAACGCCATTGAATCCGCTCCATTCACGCTCCTGTTACATATAGCCGAAAATTTTCGCGGTAATGCCCTAAAACGCCATTTATTAAATTTGATGAGGAGTCCTGATCATTCTTATAAACTACGCATTCAATAGTGGCGAGCGATCCGATTAAAAGTTTCGTATCGCGCAAAATGTCAATTACATGTGAAGTGCAGTCCACGTGCTCTAGCCAACTTTACTTCTATTTTGTTTTACAATTTGATTTAATTTATTCTAATAAAATAGAAGCTACTATCGGTTCATTGAACTTTGTATAGCGCAAAACGCTTTTAAACACCAGTAATCAGATATTGAGAAGTGAAAGTGACATAGGTCAAAATTGTATTTGAGTGGTATGTTCAGCTTCTATTAAGTTTGACGAGGATAAACAGATGCATCGAACTCAAATTTACATTACTAGTAGTAGTTTATCGTACAGCTAATATGTGAGTAGGTGTACAAGTGAATTCAATAGTCAAACTATTCAGTATATTTCCTCCAAGTACATTTAGAAATAGTGATGCATGACTGCGCAGCATTTAAATCCAGATGCAGACAATGAAGCTTGTGACATGCACATGCTTATCAGTGCTGTTTCCGTGGTCCACTCTTGTCAACGGCCTTTTATGATAAGGCTCTTAACTAGATCACCCTTAGTCATTCCAATACCAGAATCAATTATTGTCAGGGTCCTATGATCCTTAATAGATTCATACCATACCTTTTATACAGCCTATTAGTTAGAAATAGATATTTACTTACCAGATTCTGCTGCCCCGAGTGCTCTGAAAATATTATATAATTTGTAATTTCAGGGCTTATCAGAAGCAAATCACTCCGAGTCTGTGCTTCACTGCAATGTAAAATGGCCGGTAATACAAGCGATTGAAAATCTAGCTGATTTGTGAATTTGTAGGTTAACGGTCAAATCTTTTCTGTATTGAAGGGAAAAACCTGGGTTCGTTTCCCAGTGGAGGCAGAAAATATTTAGTATTTTCAGATCGCTCGCGGCAGCAGAATCGCAATTTTTATTCCTATCATTCTTGTCAGGAATCTTTTTGATGAAACACATCTTTGCAAAAATCAAGTTTAGACGGATCTATCAAGCTTTCTTCCTTTCCATAATAGTGCAGCAAACAAGGTGTACATAGTACACTTCAAACAACTTACGAAATTAGGCACTTTAAATGATACTGTACGAGGTAATCTAACTAAATCTTGTCACAAATTGCGAAATACCATTATCCATGCAGAAGAAGATCCACTGTGCAAGCCAATATCCAAGTGCATAAATTAGAAATTTATAGTGATACTGTGTTTTTGTACGCATGAGTTCCAAATATTACATTGCCATGTCTAAATAACGGAATGTACCTGATTCAGTGGCATGGAGGATAATTGCAAGATTGGAAGCTGATCAATCACAGATAACAGTAAGTCGTCTCAACGGAGGTCCGGAAAGCGTAATTTCTCGACTAACACTGATCCACTTCAGGAATGACTGCCCTACTAACTTGCTACGGCGACGACTTAAGGGACACCTAATTATTCGTATCTATGGGTTGGGGGGGGGGAGAGAACCTCGTATTCTGTGCAATGGATATATAAATTAAGGATCTGCTTGACCAGGAGATATGAACCTCAACGGCAAAGGGGGGGCTTCTATTCACCAATGTAACAAATCGATCTTTATCTACATTGAGATACAAATATCGGATCTATCAGTTCCAGGGCGACCGTTCTACCAATTGAACCACGCCGATGGCTGAATTAGGCGCCATATTATACGTATGTGTGAGTTGTATTGGGAACTTCGCAATGTGAAAGACGTTCTAGATGTGAAATCTACCTGATCACAATCAAATCTACTGCTAAACAAAATTACAGAACAAAGAATTTGTTATCGAGTCTAGAAAGTGTTTATTAGTTTCATAGCATATTCGTTTTCAAGATATTCGATAGGAACATATTACTCAATAGCCAAATGGCCTTCTTTCTTTAGTCAGTATCTTAGAACATTCACTTGTGCAGTGATGGGTATTCTTTTTTTTAATATCACGTCCAGTTGTTTCAAAAGATGTCAATATTTTAGACGCTTGTATTAAGTTTCATACTCATTTAGTTCTCCGTTTCTGCCTACACAAAGTATAAACCATATACACGGTGTTCGGAAACTCTTTATCCAAAATCAGCAAAGGGGTATGGCAATGTATGGCAACAGAATTATTTTTGCAAAAGAAATTATGTCCGAGATCGCGATGAAAAGACGCGGAGAAAATGTTCACGGAGAAACTCGGTAGGGGGATACGTTCAGCGTGATGCCACGTTGAGTGTGATACCATGTTATACAAATGCTTAAGCACCAGACATGCGTCCGCTTTAGGAGCGATAAATGGAGAGCTTACTGGACGATTACGCCAACAATATTGCCAAGCAGACATCTTCCGCATCGTCAAACATCTGATCCTTTTCACATACGATGCGTGAACGTGGATCTTTTCATGTCAACGTGGATGATACAGTCGGGGTGAGAAGAATCTCACGTACAGCTGAAGTAGGAGAATATATTCTGTGCGATATTGAACACAATCTTGGAACTAGGACACATGACAGTGCACGCCACTTTAATATTCCACGATCAACTGTGTATAAAGTTTTCATTTTCAAAAAAACACAAAGACTGAAACTTGAGGATTATGATACACGTGTCTAATTTTCTTTTTGGTGTTTGCAACAGGTCGCGAAAGAGGCCGACTTTTCAGCGCATGTAATATTCATGGATGAAGGCTCGTTTACTCGTTATGGTGTTTATAATGCGTATAATGTTTGTTTGTTTGTTCAGTTGTAAATCCTTATGTTATTCGGATAAATGTATATTAAGAATGGTCTGCTGTAAGTGAATGGGCGGGTATAGGCGCCATTTTTAATTGGACCACACACACTACCACACTGACTGAACGATCCTCACACTTTTCTTTCAGACAGACTTCATAATTTTTAAAGAGGCACTGCCAGAAATATAGAAAAACATTCCCATTTCTGTGTATAATAGAATGCGGTTTTAACACGACGGAGAACTGGAACACTTTGTCGTAGATGTTCGAACTTATGTGAACATCACATATGGAAATCGGTGAATTGGCAGTGGTGGATCTATTCTCTGGCCAATAATATCCCTTAATCTGATATGCCTAGATTTTTTTTCCTCACAGACAATTAAAGCGTTTGATTAACTTTACGCTGACCCATCCTGAGCTTTCCTCCAGGGTGGCCATTTTTATAGAATTTGATTATTTTGTGTATGAAATTTCCTGGAAAATAAATGTATTTATTTACATTTATTTATTACTTGACACTAGCGATACCGATGAGGTCCTTGTTGAGGGCCTTTCTGTTGCAACTGCAACTATTCAAGAAATGTAGGGGTACGTTTGAATATGTGCGACAATCCATGTACAGGCGATGCCAGGTGTGGATTAAAGTTAGTGGCCGCAACGTGGAGCATCTTTTGTAAATCGTTGTAAATCAAAGTATGTTGTCAATGCTTCTTTTACTATTTTTGTAGGTCATGTTTCTTGATTGCGAGTTTCTCCATGAAACTACAGCGCCCTCTACCTTCTCTTCATCTTGATTGCGGATGTCTGCTCCGATGCAAAAGATAAACAGCGAAAGCTGTTTATCTTTCGCATTTAAGATGATGTTTATCCGTTTTAAGTCCCATAGGTTCCTAAAACACTAGAGTTCTCTGTGCAATAAACGAAAAGCACTTAGAGGAAAGGGCCTCCATCACACCAGGTAAATAACAGAGAATTGAAATCGCCCACAATTAAAATTAGTTCGTTTGGATCCAGCAGCATGGTATCCAAAGATGAAAAGAATGTGTGAGAAAGATCGACATTAAGGATAGGCAGAGGTACAAGTTGCATATCATGAGACACTTGCTACACGTACAAATTCTAACACAGACACAGACAACAACAAATTATTAATCAGATTGATAGAATGGAAAATAAGATCAAATTTAACCGCAATAAGCACTCCACCCACAGAGGATTTACATGTACTGGTCAGGTTATGATCTTTCCTGTAAACAACGTAACGATTATCCGTTAATTCGGCGTCCAGAATGTCAACCTGTAACCAAGTTTCAGTCAAACAAATAATATCATATGATTCAGAGGCAGTTGCGGTATAGAGGGTATCCAATTTTGTTTGAAGCCCTCACACATTCTGATAATATATGATCACTGAAGACAGAACAGCAGAAGCAATAAATGGAGGCACTCGTAGTCACTGGGAGGTCAGCGAGTAATCACAATGATTGTCCATGGCTGTATAGCAGTTAGACTGGTTAGTATGATGAGAATGCGGTTCACATGCGTTATCTGCAATGGCGTTGGTGCTCGGCATGTTAGGCCTTGTTGCAAATTGAGAAATGTTATCATAATTGCGTATTCTCCATGAGCGATAAAATGGGCGGAGAGTAATACCGGCAGGCCAAAATTCAGTGTTATACAGCAGTGAATCATAACATTCACGATCCACTTGAATGTGAAATGATGTGTAATAGGCAGAGGCTGTGCTGAGGTGCACGCAACGATGTATATTCACTGTTTCCGATTGCAAATACGCAATAAAGTCTTCCATTGTAGCATTCGTATTACAACGTTCAACGTAAACGTGACTTTTCTTTGAATTATTTGTACAATTATTTGAATATATGTTCTCATTGTTTCATGTTTTCCAAAAACTTTGACCTGATGTTAGAGAAGATACTTGTGCCGGTCAAACGAATTTTCCATTTGTGCGTGTGTATATGTTCCTTCCCGTAGTCTCTAATGAATTCTTCAAATGTTTTTTGAGAGAGAC
This sequence comes from Loxosceles reclusa, assembly GCA_001188405.1. Classification (NCBI taxonomy): domain Eukaryota; kingdom Metazoa; phylum Arthropoda; class Arachnida; order Araneae; family Sicariidae; genus Loxosceles; species Loxosceles reclusa. The sequence continues at coordinate 95,891 of JJRW01S0002012.1, forward strand.
TTATTTCTCCTCTCTCTCTCCCTTTCCCTTTTCGTTTCACCTCAGTGAACAAACCTATGAAAGAAACATTATTCTGCAAAGAGATAATTAAGTTCTGTTTTGTTATTGTTTTCGTACTGCCCGAAAAGTGAAATTTCAATTTAAACAAAAGTTATTTGGTCTTTGCGTGTGTGAATACGTGTTGTTTAGAGGTGAAAGAGATATGGGATTTTTCTGGAACCTTTTGGCGTCTGGGGAAATACATGTTTCTCTGAAACTCCAAGGAAACCAATTTCACGTATGCCGTTTCTTTGTATTCGGAAACCGATGACATAACAAGTCAAATTCTCAACATTGATGGAAGAACGAGCAGCGACCATTCGGAATGAAAATATACGGCGCTGAGAAAAGCATGTCTTCTGTTATTTTCTTTAGCAAGAACAATCCTTTCTTTGTGAATTACTAGTATTTCTTAGAACAAATTGAACAAAGTTCCGACTAGCATAAACGTAACTGATCATTGATAAAATATTTTGTGAGATTTAAAATTTAAATAGCTTCGAGTGAGGAAAAATTTCAGGGATTATCATTCACTTTGGTCTTGGATGAAGTCAGAGTGCATACGAACATGTCGGCACATGAATAAACCTCTTTCAATAGCTACTGGGTGATGGGTAACTAGATTAATGTTGTGAAGTGCACGGAGCTTGATTTGGTTGGTCGTTTGAAATTTGATGGCACACGAGTCTCTGCAAAGGCCATGCTGTGCAAAAACGCAAAATGATTACGGAACACGAAATGGCTCGGGTACTTTTGGAACCTCGCGTCACTCAACAAAAAGGTTGCGCCTGGGCGGGGGCTGCACAGGGTAACACTGTTCAACGCCGCCAAACTTTTAAATGTTCGCCTCAATAGTAATCTAGACGGGACATATCTATCTGTGACGTATAGAGGGGGGAATGCGTCTCCAGTCGTCCTCTATATACGCCACCGAATTTGACGATGTATACACTTATTAACGGAGGAACGACCAAACACTGCGCTGGACTAAGATATAGGATGAGACGACGTATTAATGACGTAGTTATATATATTTATTGAAACTTACTGCAGTTTCGCCAAGAAGTTCTCTCTTGGCTTCCTCAGAGAAAGCTTGCATATACGGACTATGCAAGCTTTCTCTGAGGAAGCCAAGAGAGTACTTCTTGGCGAAACTGCAGTAAGTTTCAATAAATATATATAACTGCGTCATTAATACATCGTCTCGTCCTATATCCGATGTATACACTTGTTATAGCCAACAGTAATTACAAATGATTTCAATTTGAAAAGGACACTGAGGATCTATAAGTTCGCTTTCACTTAAATTACCACGCAGTCTGTTGTTAGTCATCATTCTCCACCAGTAACAATTTTAAAACTACACTGAATTTCAGTTAAGCAATGTTCAATCACTGCACACACGCAAAAACATGAAATGGTAATAACTTGTCCGTTATTGAATCAATAAACAACACACACCTACTGCCATCAATAAGAGACTTCTTGGCAGAGGTAAGCAATGGACGACACGTCTATGGGGAAATGGTCCTTCCAAAAATACTTCAGTAGCTGTTGCTCCAACAAAATGGTACATGAAACGTTGAGATTTCACATCTATTTCCAATAAGGGTAAATACCCATTATTTATTTCATTTACATTTTTATTTACATCGTTATAAATCACTATATCACTTATTTAATTTTATTTCACATCCAATGGAAACTTTTTAAAACATAGCCTTAAATTAAAATTATTTCTCTGGACACAGATTTAACTTCGGAAAAATAAATGTTTATTTATAGTTTCTATGATTTGCCACTATACACAATGTTGCTGCCTAACTAGCAGCAAGCATTTCACAGTACTCACGCCGCGTTGAACGTGTCTGACTATTTCGCTAAGAAAACACGAAGTACAGTTTGTGTCACAGTTTCCCAATTACACCAGTAGCGGATTTTTAAAGACCAGAGCCGACGCTCAGCAATTGTAGTTCACTTCCCTAAGCTAGCAAACTAGCAGACTCTTGTGTTACTCATGTCTTCTTTTTAAAACGAATGTAGGGATAAAAAGTCTTTTTATCATTAATAGAAAAGACGAACTTAATGGAAGTTTTGGGAAGATATGTTAATTAAGGAGCCCAACGACGATGCATATGTCGAAATGTGACGCATTTTTCGGTATGATTTAACTCAGATATGGATACGCTGAAAAAACCAATTGTGCCCTCCAAGACAAAATTTAATAAATATTCCATCAAGAGCTTTGCTTCACATTCGTGTTCATCCAAAAGTTCCACTGTGGCAATGCTCCATCGAAAAGCAACATTTCTCTTGTTACCTCATGTTCCGAACTTGCCTCACATCGTCACGCTGTTCTCAGCGTCTTGCTGCGAAATATGTCTCGCCTGAGGTATTACTTACTGGGACCGTATGTTTAATCGATTCCTTGATATCTGTATCATTAATAAACCAACATTTGACTTTGTGCCACTGAATTAGCAATTGTTTTGACAGTTTACACATTGTTTTGAAGCTCAAAGTTTTCCCTCATATGTTGTTATTTAGTCCTCATACTGTTCAAGCGGCGCAATGAGCCTAGACCTATTGTTACTATAATTATTTTAAATGTTTAAAAACAGCATATCTCTTATTTTATTGAGAACTGGGTTAACGTCGCGTAAAATGCAACTGTGAGACGACAGTCACTGTGTGTATTGCATATATGGTATGCAGATATTCACATATAGAATAAGATTTAATGTACTGAACTCGCTTCTGGAAGGAATAAGGTGATTGCAGTATGAACGCATTAGAAAATAAGTAAATGCGCCATAGTTTGTAAAAAGGCTCGAATAACAAAATATGGCCAACCGTATCCGGATCTTCCCCACTGTTGTAGAATGGGATACTCTTGCTGCGCATACTAGTAGGATGTCTGTCCTCTTGTTGCAATATTAAGAGCCTGCATACGTCTGGAAAACTTTCTGAAAGATTTTGACAAATAATGGCAGGGATTGTCTTCCTGGGCTCCATGAAAGCTGCAGTGAGCCTGACCTCGGCAAATGAATATTTGGTCTAGTGAGTTCTAATTTTCCCCACAAAGATTTAAAGGGTTGGAATTAGGGATCTGTGAAGGCTAGCCCAGTTTGTGAACTCACATGTCGTCAAACCACAGCTGAGAAAGCTGCTATGTGTGGACAGAACAACTATCCTGTTGGATCAAGAACGGGACTTAACCAAATTGTTGTCAGAGAGTTGGGAGTGCATCGTTGTCCAAACTGCCAAGATACATTTCTAAGTTTATTCTCCTAGCCACATGAACTGAGGAACCCAAGCCCAATGATGAAAAACACAACCAGATTATTATGCGTCCGCCACTAAACTTTACAGCTGGGACAATACAATCGGATATGAAACGTCTTAAGGGCATCCGCGAAATCCAGATGCCTCGATCGGACTGCCAATTCGTGAAGTGAGATTTATCGCTCAAAGGATGCATTTCCTAGGTTCTACTAATATTTCTAATAGCGGTGAGGTTTGTATCATTGTAAACGACTGGTGGCATTGACGTCGGTGATGTTCCGCTTGTGAGATGGCTGCATATCCGTGGTGAAAGATATTTTTAATTCTCGACAAACAGTTCTACTGCTAGCGGTGACACCTGATGCATGTTCTGACACACGAATGATCGATTCCACCGGAGACTTACGATGTTCTTCATTGCTGGCTTCAGGGTTTGATGGCTGCGATCATTCAGTTTTTTCTGTCGGCCAGTTCGATTTCCTACACTTTCACTTTCTTGATGTTTACATTTGGCAATTACATCACTTACAGTTGATTTTGGCACACGTAGCAAGACCAAAACTTTCATGACCCGATATTTCACAACGATGCCATGTGATGATAGAGCCACTTTCGTAATTACTGAGATTTTCCACCTTACTGGTTGCCTGCCGAACGCTCGAATATGAGTTTCCAATCATCCACCAGAGTTTTTATATCCTTCAGTGACGTGACAGACTACGTGGCCATACTTACTGGGACCAACCGAATGCCAACAAATGCTGATCCTCTTCTCCGGAGTGCGTCCAGATACTTACATAAATAGTACAGCGTAGACCGGAGTTTCAACGTTGGAAAATGTTCACGAGGGTTTAATCTCGTCAGTATTGAAGAAGTGTTTTATAATGATATTAAATCGGTTTTTGTCATAGGTTAAACACAATTACAAACCCGACGTTGGTACAACGTTGATAGGGAGACTAATTTCCAAGTAGTCGATGTCGAATGCGCCCATAGCTTAATACTATAGTCGTTTAATGTGAAAGATATTTTTATATTTAGGTTGGACTGTACGTGTAATATTTAGTAGATTAGCTTGTCTTCTTTTCTTTCTTTGGTTGAATATTATCGCTTTTTTTATTATTCTTGTACACTATCTAGAACTTTTTTACACTTGGAATTCTGGTGTACAGCGTTTCTACATCTCTCGCATCTCCGTCCCATTTTTTTTTGTGTACTTCTGGACATTCTCTTTTGTTGGTGTCATCTGATAAAGTAAGAGCCTTCATTTCATAACTTACTTAATCTTTTTAGTCAGGTTTTTTGTTCTATTTTCTGTCTTGTGTCTTCTCTGGTAACGTTAGGTCATTCTGGGTAGAGAGCCTCGAACTAGCCTCGACTACTGCTCCCTACCCTTTCCGCTCACTTCCCACCTATGCTTTGATTTGCTCACGCTTTCGCTATTTTCTAACATAGGCATGCATTTTATCGAAATTTGCATCTAACCAGTGGAACTGTGACATTCAAATGCAGAATATATTTGTTGTTCTTTCGAAACGTGGACATATTGCTGGAAATCCTCCAATGCTGAATAATTTTTTTTTTATTTACGTAAGCATTGTCGATGAAAAATGGTATATCACCAATGTACTTGATATAAAACT
>JJRW01S0002013.1:115722-125728 GCA_001188405.1 Loxosceles reclusa
CCGAGATCTGACGCTAACTCATTCGAAAATTCTTTTTTTTTTCTTTGTCTTGAGCTGATCTCGCGAATCAGGCGCGAGGAGCGTGATCAAGTGACACGTGATGCCTGATCCACGAGCGTCTGTCAACGTAATGTCATACGAGTGGCTTAGGAGACCGCCACAATATCAAATCAACTTGAATCATCGAAGTTGTGTTAAATTTACATTGTCATAAATTGTGACAGTATTTTTGAAAATTGCCTATTTATTTTAAGTGCAAATTAGCACTCAGTTTATTTTCTTGTATTATTGTGTTGGCATCAATAAATTCGTTATTTGATTTTTCATTTGCTTCCTCTTGATTTTTTTATAGCAAGTATCTGTATTCAAAAGTTTAATTTATTTGGTATTACTTGTACTTTTGTTAATTGAATAATTTTTGTGTTGGTTACGTATTTCATTTGTTCGGACTAGAAACATAAAAACTTTACTATGGCCTCAGAACGTAGTTTAAAGGTAAAGTCACTGCGTTCATCAGAACGCGATTTAAATGAACATTTAAACGTTCAAGATTCGGACTCTTCAGTTGTGACGCAGCAGTCCTGCTTGCTAGCCGGAGCACCCCAGTTAGGCGTTACAGTGACGACAGGATCCACATCGTCGAGAGTTGGTGTTCCTCTGACCATCGACACCACCATCGTTCAACCACTGACACATCAAGGTCAACGCTGTTGGCAGTTTGACGATATAACGAGCTTGCTTTTAAGAGTCCCACGATATGACCCCGCTTAAAATCCGACAACCGCACAAACTGTACTCGCCTTTGGTTTAATGCCTGGTTATAATGCCTGGACATTGTCCATGCATTATAACCACTTCCAAATCTTCGGAACTCTCTGACACAAGAGGAATGATTTGATTATGTTCTGACTCCTGCGAATTGCACGTTATCTGATTTTCTTATGTATAACTTCATCCCTTGGACATAAAATTTACATCACGGTGTTTCTGCTACCTTCCCACATTAGCATATTTCCGATTCGAATCTTATGAAAAATTCCTTTGAGGAGCATTCTTTCTTTTTCAATGTATGCTTTGAAGATTTATATTTTCATTTCTCCTTTTCTTCATTTTTTATTAACGTCAGCACGTACAGTGTAGTTGGTAAGGTAAACATGTACCATGTAGTTGGTAAGGTAAGCATGTACAATGTAGTTGGTAATGTAAACATGCAGTTGGTAATGTAATTGGAGGTATTTCATACCTCCACAAGCAAGGAGATCTCTTTTATCGCGCTATGAAAAGTTGTTGAAAATGCTGTTTCTCTTCGGATGTTCTTCAAGAACATTAGTAAAATATAAAATAAAGCATACGATAAATAAAAAGTAAAGACAGCCCAAGGAAAAGGCCATTACAGTGTATATGTATGAGGATATTTGTGGAAAAACTTGTTTCCGGCAGCCATAAAAGGAGAATCACATATACCACGACTTTTCCACATTGACGATTGGAGCTTTGATGAAAATTTCTGCAAATTTCCCAAGAGATACAGCCTTTTTTGTTTTCCATTTTCAAATGTAACCGAGAACAGTGCAACTTCCAGGAGCGGAAAATGTCTTTTTGTCTCCCGTCTCCCACTGGGAACTTGCATCAAATAAAACATAGTGCTGCTGTCCGCATTAAAAGTATTGAAATATACGTCTTAAAACATGAATTGCACAACACTTTCTTCCTAATTATGTAGATTTCCACGTTAAATTCCTATTTAAATTTATCTTTCTGAACAATAGAAACCATCATTATCAATTCCAACTTTAAATCTGCTTGGAAATAATTGCTACTTCTGTGGGTCTGTGAATTGGCATATGAAATTTTCCGATCATAATATAAAAGTTTTGTTTGTGAATATTTTGGCTAGTTATGACCTCAATTGCATTTAATATTATATTGATCAGCCAAAATACCATCTCGAGACAGGTTAGTTTTACCCTGTTGACCGTCGTGAGACAGGTTAGTTTTACACTACTGATGCTTCGCACAGTAGAGATCTCAGACATATCGTTTTTGGACGGCTGCCGTTCTGGCTGGGCACGGACTTTGATCTTCGGGTTGAAGTCACGGCTTGGGTTATCCGGAAATTTGTGCAGACATGGCAGGTTCGTAGTCAAGGATAGGTCGGTGACGGTATATCCCCATATGTCAGCCCGTATTCAATCTGGCGGGGCTCTGTGCCACTGTGTCACTTAATCGATGCTCTGAACCCGGTCGAGTGGGCGGCCGGGTCATCCCACCCGAGGGGTGTCCTACGACTTGTCTCCGACTCCCGATATGACGACGGATAAAAATATCAGTACTAGCTCTGTTGGCTGTTCCGCTTCGGCGTTCAGTCAGCTTGGGTGAAACTGATCCGCACGTTGTGGTTGAAGCTCTCGTGCGACTATCGCAGGAGGTATAAAACCCTCCCTGTGTAGGTGCAAAATGCAGGAACACGGTACGGTCATCGGTTGCGTCCTTACCCTGTTGATGTTTTGGGCGGATGCCATTTTGGCAGGGTACGAGCCCAGGGCTTCGGGTCTAGGCCACTAGTTGAATTATCCACTAGTTGAATTAAGGCATATCTAGGCCACTATGCATCATTCGGCTATGCCGAATTCTGTCGGGAGGGGGATAGGCACGGTGCAGGGTAGGCCAACTGCGGGGTATTTTCACATGTCTGTCCGCTTCTTATTTTTGGTCAGGGGAGGTTCTACCTCATTTTTGGAGCCTTTCTGCGAGCTCTGTACCTCATCGAGTTGGGACGGCCGAGTCATCATTTCCTTAACCGGAAGGTCTCCCATCCCGATGTGCAGACGGATAGTAATCTCTGTAGTAGCTCTGTCTGCGTTTACGGCTTCGACGTTCCTTAGCCTTGGGGCACGTTGAGTTCGAACTCGGCGATTGAAGTTCTCCCTTGCAGCCTTACGTTGCAGGTGGTTTTAAACCTACCCTCTTAAAATACACTTATTTCTGACGCGGTAAGAGTATTGATCGCCTACGGGTATTGGGTCGAAAGGAAAACTGGTCAGCCAAAACATTGGAATGATCCCCTTATACACAGGGAGTGTTTGTCCCTAGCTGAAGCGGAGAGCACGTGATAGGGCGGAAAAGGTCTATAAAGGCTTCGTGGAAACAGAGGGATCATTCCGTTGAATACCTGTGCGTATAATAGGAAAGGCTTGCCATTTAGAGTTTTACAGAGGCAAACTATGATGTCTCGCAGGCATGGAACGAGTATCTCGGAAACAGCAATGTTCGTCGGTTGTTCGCTAACTGCCATCGTTATTAGCTATAAAAAGTGTATGAATGACGGTGAAACCGCCAAATGTCAAGGCTTTGGGTGTACACGCGTTACCAAAGATTATGCAGATCGGAGGCCTTCCCGCCTAGTGAAGTGAAATAGACAACTACTGTGGTCCAGCTGGTAGCATGAATGCAATGAAGATCAAAGTACATGTTTCTGTGCCCAGAGTTCATCGTAGCATGTTGACTATCGTATATATATGCATATCGTAGCATGAGACTCCATAGCAAACGATCTTTACGTGTGCCTGTGTATACCCAATTCTATTCATCACTTACGATTCTGGTCGGCACGGGAACATCGTGACTGGACCATGAACCAATGAGAACGAATTATCTGGTAGAATAGGTCACGATTTCTGTTACATTAAACTTATGGCCGTGTCATGGTTGGTTGGTTAATTATACTTTAATAATGTAACAACACATAAGGTCATGCCGTACCAAACACAAGGTTAATTACGAAACACTAAAAGGCTTCGGCACCTTGGGGGAGGTCACGTCATCCCCGTAATAACCAGAAAAACCTGGGGGGGAGGTCGTATCAGGGTACGGCATTTTCCAGGAGAACACTTGCTCAGCACATGCAACGCTGGACTTACTAGGCCAGATGTCGAAGTATTGTATGCTTTGGGAGGGGCCGTTGTTCTGGTTTAACAACTTGAGTCCAGTGGTTGTTGTAGAGTAAACCATGGACGTGTGGGCTATGTTAATATCCTCTTGCTGACCAATTACACCTATTATTGGCTTTTGTGTTTTCTTTACCGGAATTAATATCTTCCAACTGAATAATGCCGCATGTCACAAAGCCAAAATTGTGCTTCAATGACTTGCAAAGCATGATGATAAATTCCCTTTGATGACTTATCCCCCCTCCCCCAACTTGCCGTATATTATCCCTATTGAGTACAATTGGCAAGTCATAGAACGCCAGGGAGAGCTTAAAGCTCACAAATAATCTCTTGGTAATATAACAGAATTGCGTGGCCACGGTTTGCACATCTGGTGCGATCTGCCTCAGAACCACTCTCCAAAAACTTGTAAACTCCGTACTACGGAGAACAGCGTTTTACGTTTCTAAGATCGATCAACGCGGTATTATGTCTTGGTTATAATGTTTTGTCTGATCAGTATATTTGACAATAGTATGATTTCTAGACACCGTTTTACTGCAAACGCTTTTATACGAGAGTATATACACACAGGAACGCACGCGTCGTGCTGATTCACTGTCCTAAGAACTTTACTAATTTGTTACAGAGATAATATCCCTCTGTCGAAAAATGAAGCTGCAAACAGAATGTGTAATAATAATTAATTCACAATAATCTAACTGAACCAGCGTTTGGGGAGAGTATTAATACGCACGTGAAAGAGAAAACGGGAAATGTACATTTGTGTTTGTCTAGCGTAACTGCTATTATGAGCAGAACCTGAAGTTCTAATCCATTTAAAGCATAGTTGTTGTTCTGGCTGGTAAAGTCATTTTGAACGAAAATGTACTGCGGACATTAGTCAGAAAGTGTGTTTAGTTTTTCCTTGTGTTTTTCCTTAGTGTTTATTTCTTCCTTGTCGTAAAACGGTAAGCATTGGGACCATTTCCTTGTGACTGTTTGGCGGATAGAGCTATAACGGATTCCCACTAGTCAGGTAAAGCCTGGAACTCGGCGTCTCGCGGTCAAGCTGCTGACGTTTGGAACTTTAGACTTCAGCGACCCTCACTTTGGACGCGAGCGGATGATGGGCAGCTTGAATCCGTAGTGAGACCGCTGTGCCAAAAAGAATTCAGCGATTCATACGTTGTGCCGGGTTACAAACTTTTAAGAAAGCGGTAGCAATTGACCAAGAAAGAATTTGGTACCTGAATTAGATGCTACAATTTTTAGATCTCCACTTAAAATATTCAACTACTGAGCAAACAGTACGGCTGGAATAAGATCGCGTCTACAATCTGTGCGACTTTAAACATGCCATAATCCCCGTTTTTCTCGCAGAAAGTCACCAATTGGTTTACAAATTTATCTTCCCTCTAAGGAAAATAGTACGTCAATTGTCGCGAACTCCTCTTTTGAATTACCCGATAACTCTCACACGTGTACGGAAGGATCAGCCAACTGTTTCTGGCTGATTCTGTTGCTACTCGGTTGATAAATGTAGATCGGGCAGAGAAAGCACTAAGCCTCCGATTCTGAGAACACTACACTATTGCGATAAAAACACTGAGGCTTTTACATCCGGTGCAGAAACTAATCTGTATAGGTTTCTGAGCTGGATGACCGTGGTCTAAAGCGCATCTTGCTTCCTAAACGTTTCGCACGTAGCTGGGTTGAGAATCATTAGAGGAATCCCCTGAAGATAACAGCAAGGATCATCCTCTGATGATCCTTGCTACTACTGCTACTACTGATCCTTTACTACTACTCGTAACATTGCCTCATACTACGCATCACCTTTATTAATCTTCAAAATCCGATCTCTGCAAAATATCTCGTAAAGTTTCTCCCACAAAAATCTTCTAGATAATCTTCCCACATAAACGTCGGCGTAGCTTAACCGTTAAAGATGTCACTATGGGGCTGACATATCCGCAGGATCGAATCCTGGCGTCGACAAAAGTGAAGTTTTCTTTACAATAGCGCTCGAACTCACAGACTCACACTAGTGGCCAAGGACCCTACCGTTAAGTCCACCAGTCGAGGTCAGGTCGGTGTCCTGACCACTTTCTCTACGTGGGGAAGATGCAAAGGTTCTCCCGACAAGACTTCTAAATAAGCTACCCAAATATCTGTCAGAGTAGCTTAACCTGTAAATCGGTCACTGTAGAGATGACAGATCCTTTGGTTCGAATCCCGCCGTCGACAAAAAGGCAGATTTTCTTTACAACCTTTGGAAATCTACAAAGTTTCTTGTCAATGTGTACTTTCCTAAACTATGTAAATCTGAAGTTCTCTGAAAATGTGGCAACTCTAGTACAAGGCAATATGTCTCTGAAATGGGTTGGTTTTAAAATGCAGATGATTAAAATCATAGTTTACGTTTTCTGAAACCAAAATCTTAAAAATGTGCTTCCTCTGCTCTCAATTTACAGAGTACCCTCAAACCCTCTAACTATTTACCCCTCAAACCATCCCGAAACACATATATGTATATACTCCCTTATCCTTACCCTTGCCTATACTTATCTTACGTCCTTTCTTTAGAAACTCGAGAAATTCATTTTCAGAGAAATCAGCTGATCAACGACATTTCAGCAACTCCCACACTCATCTTTCGCTTGTAAGTAATAATCAGCTAAAAGTGATTATAAGAATGACCTTCCATCTAACAGAGGGATCTACTCAAATCGGTTTTCATGACGATATGGCGGCTCGTATGCAACGATCTCATTTAGACCCCAATAATTACTAGAAATATGGAAAACGTAGCTCTTTTGAAACTAGTACCATAATGCAAATCATCTTCATTGTGAAATAAACGTAAAGCTTAGTATACAGAGTGTTTCAAACTTTGGGATTGGTTGAATACAACTGGACAAGCACAAATCACCCTACGATGTAGGCTCGGAACTCAAGTGGTGAAACGCTAGAGTGCTTTTCCCAACAAACGCAATAAAAGCACTGTTTAGAGCAGCCGCCACCATTTGTGCTGTGGGATGCCGACTAGATGGATTCTTGCACGAATCAGGAGAAGGCGGATATGCATTAGCAGGAGAAGGCGGATATGCATCAGCAGGAGAAGACGGATATGCATGAATGAGCCCAGATCATCTTACAGCCGATAATAAGCCAGCAATACCACACACGCAACATCAACGTCCAAAATCAAACATTTTGACTTCTTTCTTTGCTGTTCTACCTGTTACTTCTGGAAATTTCACGCATATGACACAAATAACATTCAGCAATATAATGTCCACCCACAAATGACTATAATATAAGCTACTCAGTTACCCCGTAGGGGTAGCTTAACAGGTAAAGCGGTCACTCTAGAGATGACAGATCCGTTGATTCGAATCCCGGAGTCGAAATAAGTTGTTTTTCATTACAAATGGCGCCCGAACAGGGACTCACAATAGTTGCCAAGGACCTAACCGTTAGGTCCACTACTCGAGGTCAAGCCTCGAGGGGTGCATTTCCTAGCGCTAAGGAATGATTGCTGAAAACGCTGTTTTATTCGAAAACTGTCTTTTGGTAATGTGAACTTTACCCACTACTTCTGTATAACTTCGGTACATTTAATACGCTACAAAAGTCACACTCGGGAAATATCTAATATGTTTTCCGTGTAACAACTGTTTATCCTATATCTAAGTGCAGGTTTTCAGTTTTAAAATACGACACGCCATACCCGGGCGCGCATTTAAATGAAAACGTGTTTATATTGAGATTTTCCTAAAGAAACAAAATAGAAAGAGAGAAAAAGTACGACCTTCCTGCATAAAGTAAGTAAAAATGAATGGAAACGAACCTGAAACGCCACTGAGCATTAGTAGCTGTTTAACTACTCCCTCAAGGCCACCGGCACTTTCGGATAAGTTGTGCTGCTAAACAAACGCTTAGGTGAAACATTTTCACCCGCAAAAACTTGGAAACGAAAGAGAAGAATAATGTTTTGCCTGTTTGCTTACGTTATCTTTCCCTGGATAGTTTGACCGAGGAAAAAATTAGTTTCTTCGTATTTCTGGGCCAGTCGGATAACCGTTATCGAATAGCTATGGTGATGGAAAAGACACTCACCGGCGAACTTCTTTAAACATCTTCTTTGAACGTTTGGGTAAGACTATCCACTTATTAAGCGACTTTCGGGGAAAGAAAGTGACGTAAACTATTTCATGAGTCTTAAGGCAATTTGCTATTCTTTAATCCCGTGCTTGAGTTTTAAAATACAGCAATGGAAGGCATACAGAAAAGGAATTTCCGTTTTTGATTTAGCAACGGTCAAATCTGTAAGTTTATGCTTTCAGAACTGATTTAAAACTTAATTCAACCAACTACTAATACTTCAGCGTACATAATGTTTCTGATTTCAATTACATTATTACCTAACATAAAGAAAAAGAAAGAACACTACATGCATATGCATAAGCTGTGCAATAAACATAGAAAATAAAGAGAGAGAGAGATTTAAAAGGTAAATTGTAAGGCGTCGCGAAGTGGGTCGTTCACAAACAGCTAAATAAGCATATAGTTTTACGAAGTGAGAATAACTCCTGGTCAATGGGAGCAACGTCGGTGAACAAAGAACCTTCAGAACCCTTTAATTCTTTTATGTTACCACTTTTGCAGCAATGCAAGGCAAACAAGAGGATAGATAGAAAAGCATAAAAGCCGAAATATCAAAATAAATAAAGTACAGTAGTTTGTATTATGTTCTTTTCGAGTGTGTTTCTTTGCAAGAGAAGCATCGGCTACGGCTGAACGGTTTGGCGAAATCAACAGAATCTTCCGGAAGATCCGGTGGGATTGTTTGGACGGGCCGGTGTCATCGGTTGGTGTAGAAGGAAAAAGCCGATCAGTTTCATCGGAGTTATCGGTAGGGTATTGTTCGAAAGAAAAAACAAGAATTTTAAAGCCGGGACAATACGGCACAGTTACCGGTGAAGAATGGAAGGAATTCCAGTAGAAAATAATACTACGAAGGATTTGGTGTATTACGAAGGTCAACTGTTGCACCTATAGAAACCCAAGTCGCATTGACAATTTGTCAGTAGCATTAAGTAGGATTCGGCAGGAAGGATCACAGTCATTTGTAGAGGTTCTCAAGATATACAACCGACAACGAAGAACGAGTCGGAAATAATTGGATAATAGTGTCGTAAAGGCTGTGTCTAAGTCTGGAAGTTGTGTAGTTGGTAAAGTTCACCAACTATAGTTGGTAAACTGTACCAACTGAAGTTCAAGACTGTGGATATAGAAAATTAGAAAAATATCACCGAAGTAGAGTGGGAAAACACATATAGATGGGTAAACCAACTCGAAGAAACAAGACCGAGGTAAGGAAAACGATTTATGTTGGAAATTGGAATTGTTAGGATAAAAGCTGTCAGAAAAGGAAAGAGTAAGAGAAGAAAAAAAGAAAGAACGAGAAAGAACTGCGGAAAAAGGAATTAGAAATGCGAAAATTGGACTTGGATCTATTTCGGAAAATGGAATTAGAAAGTATAGAAAGGGAAAAAAGGAAGCCGAAAGGGATGAAAGAGTCGAAAGGGAGAAAGAGTCGAAAGGGAAAGAGACAGAGAAAGAGCCGAAAGGAAACGAGACAGAGCGATATAGCCAAAAGAGAAAAATATAGGGAATTTACTTTGGAGCTAGCGAAGATAAAAACCCAGAAAATGGGAACGCCATGTCGTGAAATACCTATAGGTAAAGAGTGTAATGTAACAACTAACCGTGACTTTTTAACCCTAACTGTCATACACACTTTCTCACGGGAAAAAAGGAAAAACGACCGACGTCACAATGACGTCACTGAACAGCTGATTCATAAGCGAACGTGTTTCTTGCAGCAGTTAGTCCGAGACCGGAAATCCAGTGTTCTAGAGGCTGCACTCCGTGTTCCAGGCTGCTGCTGCGAGGTTTAGAAGAGATTACCCGAGAGTCCTAAACAAGATACCTATTTAGTACAGATAAGTCCTAAAACTTTCTTATAGATTTTTGACTGTGATAAAAAAATTTATAAATACTTAAAT
>JJRW01S0002021.1:53084-63122 GCA_001188405.1 Loxosceles reclusa
CAATGAGATGGGCCATGGCTGTCTTGAGTACCAGGCCCCAACCTGTGGCGAAGTTTACGTCACGAATTGGCCCCGAATTTTGACGTCACTCACCACGGATTCGTTGACCCATGGCACGTGGTGGAATCACCGGTAGGCATTGCATGAGATGGAAGAAATTTGGTAATTTCATTTTGCATTTTATATAAATAGAGCAATGCAGTTTACTTACTGCTAATTTTTCGTCAGAAAACGTGGTTTTTCTATGTTAATGTCATACTTTTCCTACGAATAAAGACATGTTATAAAGTGAAGTACAGAAAAATTGAACGAGAAATTCGTTTTAGATTTTTATGAGTGACGTCAAGACTTGGACCACTCTCGAAGAGGTTGTGGGCTAGTTCTCAAGATAGCCTTGGATGTGCGGAGTTTGGTACATATGTATAAGAATACGTTATTAAACTCCAGGAAAAACAGTTGGAAAATTCCACGTCCAAAATGATCGCTAACTTTGTGTAGTGTGATATGCAATAAATGTCTTTTTTTGGGGTGTTTAGAAGAGAAAAAAGAAGGGAAGATTGACGAATTTGTTGCAGAATGTTGAAGGTACATGCTTCATCTTGGTAAGGTAAGAAGTAAGACCAATTCAAGCAATCGACGCAATTTTATTATTGACACATTTGTTTCAACTCATAGAAGAGCAAAAAGTAAATTTTGGCACTCCTAGAAAGATAGAGGGAGAGAGACGAAGAGTTGCATATTGGATGCGTTCAAGACAAGTCTCTAAAGTGGAGGAAACCTTAGAAAAATTGAACTTCCATGATGCGTTAAATTTCATTAATTTCAAAAAGAAGAAAACTTCTGGTTCTCCCTGTGTGTTTCAAGAAACAAAATAAGCGACAGCTATCATGAATGCAAGCCCAAAACCAACATAGTAGCCCGTCTATTGGCAACCCCGATCGTGCTGTCACTCTTCCTTGATTCTCCCTGTTGCGAACTGTTTGCGACGCCTTCTTTCCACGACGTTTTGGCACGTTATGTGTAAGCTTAATGTTATGTGCAAATTTAACATTAAGTTTGTGTTTTGCACAGCATTGCCTTTCAGATCTTTGTGCCTTGGCCACTCCAGTGGCGCAATGATACCGATGACGGGCTATTATGGTGTAAAGTCCGGGTTTGAGTCCCAGTCGGCATGATTGTGTGTATTTGTCTTCCCCTTGTTCATGTTCAGCTCGTGTTTGGCACAGTATGATCTTAATAGGTCCTTGATCCTTAAAAAATCAAGCATCATCACTTTGTACCATTAACTTCTACATAACCAATCAACGTTTTGCCTCAGCGAGTCAATGGCTTTTCCAGTGAATGATCGTATAGAAACGAGAGTAATGTCAATTGGAGATTTTACAGTTCATTTGAGGGGAAAAGTCTATGTATGATGAGATATGGTGGGGTCGGGAACCGACACTTTTTTGTTCTAAGGAATTAGCTTTATATAAATATTCACAGCCCCCCCCCCCCCATCCTCAGGTGCTCACTTTTTACTGAGGTGGCTTCCACGAAGTGCCCGAGAGATTAGTGATTCGTATTATTTTGTGTTTGGCATAGCATGACCTTTAGAGGTCCTTGTGCCATTAAATTGCAACCAACGAAGTAAAGATGGGTTAACGAAAACAAAAACAGGCATTTTTTGTGGTGGTCTTTGTTCTAAAGCAATTCTAAACGAGAAAAAATCAAAGTCCAAGAGCATTGTCGATTTTCCCCTCTCAAGAGGATTTTGAAATAAAATTTCGTTTTTTTAACTGATCAAATTCCCTCAAAATTATTCAGAAAACGTGTAAATGCCCTCATATTATTCTCAATATGTTAGTTACAATTTTAGTCTGTTTATTGAACACTTGAAATCATGGAAAGACACAGTAATACTCAAGGAAGATGACGAAAGTTGAAATTTCAATCACATTCTCGTGAATCGTAACAGAAGCGCTTTTTTTTTATAGCTCATTCATAATTATTCAACCGGATTTCCATAAATTAATTAAACTTTAGTTGAAAAGAAGCAGGAATGTGCTAGAAATTTATTGTTGGAATAAAACGGTCATTTACTTGTGTTATTGTCACGGAGATAAAACGGTCTACATATCACATGCAGTGAAATGAGAAAATCTGCATGGGCTTCTATTTTGTAGTTTGATAGAGAAAATGTGTGAAAAAGCGTTTCTTTTTTTTTTTTCATAAACCGTCAGACGATAGTGTTGAACTAGAAAATGCACACTATGTAAGACTGTCAAAGTCTATAAGTTGCTATCTTAGTAGTGGTAGAGTGACTCTTTTGTAGTGTTTGTGACAAACGATAAAAATGCCACCTAAAGAGGAGAAGAAGAAAATAACAAAGGCTGTTTCAAACGGTGAAGACCCCACTGAGATACTGAAAAAATCTCATGGAACTACTAATGAACATTCTCAAAAAAATCAGATTGTTGGTAAAAATGAACCAGCAGAAAACGACAGAAAAATACAGAAACGAAATGTAAAAGTTAAGAAAAAACTTCCGCAAGAGAAGCATGAAAGAGAGACGGAAATATCCAAAGAGGAGTTTTCATCTGATGCGGAAGAAGATAATTCAGGAAGTGAGATTCCAGCGGTGATGAAAAAGATCGCGATAGTCAGACCTGGAAAGAAGAAAATTGCCAAAGGCATGGAAAAGATCGCCAAAGGTGAATCAAAGAAGAAGATCGCCAAAGGCAAACTAAAGAAGCAGAAGATCGCCAAAGGTGAACCAAAGAAGAAGATCGCCAAAGGCAAACCAAGGAAAATCGCCAAGGGTAAGCCAAGAAGGAAGAAAATTGCGAGACGTAAACCTGGTATAAAAGTTAAGGGTAAGAAGAAGAAAAAGAAACTCGCCAAACCCAAACGTGGTGGTAAAAAGCTGAAGGAAAAGAAGAAAGGTATGAAAAAACAACCAACCCGAAAGAAAGGAGCGTCATCTGTGGATGAACTCACGAGTTCCGAAACATTAAAAAGCAGCATTCCCGAAGAATTGTCTACCAGCATGAGAGAACTGACTTCTGAAAGCTTCGCCACAGCGCATCGTGGATCCATCGTCCAACCGCAACAACTTGTTATCATGTCCGAGATTGAATTTAGAGGTTTGAGCGATTATTGTCAGAACCTTTTGAACTATGTCCAGTCTCCAAATGAGGAGATTGAGATCTTGAAAACAGCATTTTCATTGATGTTAGAAAAATTTAATATGTGTTTCGCTGTTCAGACTAGATTTAAGAACAAAGTGAGAGAGCTGAAAGCAGAATTAGCCGCGGAAAGGAAAGGACAGGATAATTTGCATGCAATGCTTAGAGAAAATGTTGTTCTAGCAGAAGGACTGAAGCAAAAACTAGAAAATTCAAGGCAGCAGGCCAGTGAAGTTCTTGAAGAAAAACATCAGCTCGAAGTCACAGTAGAATCGTTGAAAGAAGAAAAGGCGAAAATTATCTTGGAAATGAAAGAATTTCGGAAACAGTCGGACATCACTACCATGCAACCGGCCATGAAAATACGAGAAGCAATGTTGATCGAACAAAATGCTTTAAGAGAAGAGATTGAGAAGTTGCAGAGCGATTTACTTGTTAAAGAATCCCAAAGTTCAGGTTTCCAGAAGGAATTGGCCAAAACGAAAAATGAGCTTGAAATCTGTCAAAACAATTATGTGAATGTGAGGCAGAAATGGCAAGAAGAAGTTAAGAAACTTAACAGAGCTACTAAAGAAATAGTTGACATGAAAGAAAAGCAAAGAGAAAACAACGCACATATAAAACAGTTGGCGAACGATTTGACCACAGCCAAAAATGATTTAGAAGAGACAAGGGAAAACTTTAACCGGTTGCAAGAGGAGAACCGAAAAGCCAAGAAAGATCACGAGGCGCTGAGTTCTAAGTACGATAAACTAAAACGGGATTTTGAAATTAACGATGCGAAATTTTTTAAAGTTCAGTCTCAGAAGGATGACCTTACGAAGAAAGTTCATAATTGTTCTGAAGAAATCAGGAATCTTAAGAATGAAGTGGTGAGCATTACTAAGGAAAGGAACAGGATAGCAAAGCAGAGTATGGCGCTTGGATCCTACAAAAAGAGAGCAGAGGAAAACATTAAGAGTTTAACTGAGGGTAAGCAAACCCTTCAAGATCAAATTGAGACAATTAAAGAAATGCATCTGGAAGACGAAAGAGAACTCGAAGAATGCAGAAAGGAAAATTACGTCTTAACGGATAGGATTTTCGCCTCTGAGCATGAGGTAGGAGAACTAAAGCGTGAGATTAAAATCAGAAATGAAACTAACGACAACTTGAATCGCCAGATTCAAGTACTTCGGGACAAACTGGATGGCTACGGCAAGAAGTTTAAAGAAAAAGAAATGAACGAAAACCATCTATATCGGAGAATTAATGATATTACAGTGAAAAACGACGAAATGAAGAAATTTATCGAAGATTACAAATCTTCAACTGCAGACAACGAGAAGAAGATATCTAATTTGACCCAGCTGCTAGAAGATAAAACAAAATGTCACCAACTTACCAAAAGCAAGCTCAACGAGTTTAAGAATAAGTTCTACAAGACAGAAGCGAGATGTACGGATTTTCGTGACGAGATCTCACGATTAAACACTATTATTGAGGAATTTGGAGAAGAGAATGCAGGAAACAAGGACAGTGAAACGCGTTATAGGAAACTTGAAGTGAACTTCAGAAAAATGATGAACGCGCGTTTTCATCTGAAACAGCAACTCGAAAGACAAGCCAAGGCTTTTCGTCTTACGAAAGGTTCCCCTAACGAAGGGGTAAGTGAAATGAAGGACTTGTACAAGGAACTGGAGCTTAAGATAAGGAAATGCAAACACCTTGAAACACAAGTATCAAAACTAAACGAGAAGAATAACTTCTTGAAGTCTTTGCTGACAAGGAAGGACGTTAAAATCGAACTACTGGAAGAAAAACTCGATTTTCAAAATCAGACTTTGGCCCGTGGTGAGGTAGAATATCAAAAACGAGCAAAGGACATCATATTACTCAAACGGGAATTCTTTTACCTAGCTCGGGGAAAGGTTTTATCAGACAAGAAGTTGTCTAGGCTGTCCGACTTGAAACACGAACTAGTTCAAACCCAGCGAGAACTACTGGAGGAGAAGTTAAGATCCAGGGCGCTTGAAGCCGAAATTCAAAACCCAATGAATGTCCACAGGTGGAGGCTACTCGAAGGCAGTGATCCAGATCGCCATCAATTGATTAAGAAGAACCAGAACTTGCAGAAACGATTGATGAACCTTATGATCGAATTAGATAAAAAGGAAGCAAAACTCAAGCAAATGTTGGAGTCCCACGACGAATTGAAATCTCTCCTCAAAAAACAGTCGATTGTACAGACGGCAGAAGACGCGACGATGTACAAGATGCGTAGCTTGAAACTGAAAGAAAAATGTCAATCTTTACAAGCGCAAGTGAACATGTATGAATCGCATATTTCCTGTTACAAAAGCAAAAACAATTATCTTCAGAGGGAATTGATGAAGTTTAAGCAGCTTTACGCGCGTCCTTTGAAGACTAAGGGAAATACGAAGACTTAACGATGTTTTACCTGTAGTAGTGTTTGTTTAATCTCTCTGTGTTTTGTAATATGTAAATACTAACCGTACTTATTTCATATTACTCATACAGGGTGTCTCAGAAGGTCGGTCGTTGATCTGTCAAACCATGACGAACCACTTTTACGTGGGAAGTTGTGTCCCGGAACGCCGCCATACGGTGTTACAGCAGAGCAGCTTGAACGATTCACAAAGGGAGAAAAAGGCAGATAACGATGTTAAACATATTACTAACACACAAACCACAGCAATGCACATTTGGAAAAAATCACGGGTGCATTAGAGGATATGCTCAAAATTCCTGCCGTGCGCTGTCATGCAGGCTTCGCAACATAGACGCATGGATAGTTGGACACGTTCAAATACGGTAGGTCTGTCACAAGCACGTGCCGCCGCTTCACCAATCCTGTCGACGAGGTCAACGACCGGTGCTAACGGGTGTCTCTTATACAAGGGATCGCGTTTCCCCCACAGGAGGAAATCCAGGCAGGGGAAGAGGTCAAGGAGATCGTGGTGGCCATGTGACGGGTCCGGCTCTGCCAATTCAGCGATGGGTACACGTTATATTGACGTAGTCCTGCACATTGCGGCTGAAATGTGCAGGCTTCCAGTCATTCTGAAATCTAGATGTGGTGGTATACAGTTGCCGGAACGTCATTCAGCAAATGCGGCAACACCTCTTGATGCGATAAGTGATCCTGTTGAGGCGTTGGGGTAATAGGTAAGGACCACATTCACCGATAATGCCAGCCCATACGTTCACGATTCAGCACTGTTGGCTTGTCGTTCATATTGCTCTAACACCGTACGGTCACGCTTCTGGACACAACTTAACCGTGTAAAAAGTTTTCGTCATAGTCTGACCGACCAACACGTAAAGTTTGTCCACAACCTTTCGGGACACCTTAACACATCATGTTTTATACACTATTACTTATACATGTAACCACTGTTATTTATATATGTAACCACTATTATTTATATATGTAACCACTATTATTTATATATGTAACCACTATTATTTATATATATAACCACTACTATGATTCATATCTACCATATATTTTCCCCTTATCAAATAAAGTTAAAAGGACGTAAAAGTAGCAATCTGACACAGAATTTATTTCCTTTTTACCACAAACTGTGTGACCTAGACGTGCACACTTTATTCCTTTGTCTATCAATCACATGAGAACTTTTGAATTTTTTCCGTGTAAATGTAAATATATTTGTGTAGCATTTGGCATCAACAAGAATATTGCATTTTTTCGTTCGTTTTTACTTGAGTTTAGGCATATCACAGTTTTTCATGTGAAACTTTTCCTTTCTTTAGATTTTTTGCATATTAGTAATACATTCAAATACATGAAAAATTAGATAGACATAATAAGACGCCCCTGCAGCCGCCGACGTACGCGCTCGTATCTTAATTGGGATAGCCGAGGTTCGAATTCCAGCGTCGACAAAAAAAGCGGCTTCTTGCATTGGTGACCGAATAGGGAGAAACGAATGGCAGTGAGACTTCTTGGATCAGACCAGGTTTACCTGGATTGATTGGATTGACGGTACGGTCACGGTGAGTCCAGGTGTACCACTTGGATTCACCTGAAGGAGCTAGAGAATCGGGGTTGGGAGCTTTGGCTTTCCGTCGCGTAAGGCTGTCCTCGAGGTGGAGCAGGAGTATCGGTGATCTTCGTTGGCTACGGTTCTTCTGACAAGTTTTGGATTTTGTGCCCTAGCAGGGTAGAAAACTGGTGGTCTGGTTGTTGACCCCCGTTTTAGACGGAGACAGGAGCATGTATTCAATGCGAGTGGGGGTTTTCTGCTGATTTTGCGAAGATAGAGTCTCATTTTTGGATGAAGGCACCTTGATGGTCTGAGGTCTCTTCGCGACCACGACTGAATTACCCTCAGGGGTAGCCGTCGAAAGTCTTCAATCAGATGGCAACGATATACAATTTGAGTTTTCGACTCGAACCATGTGATTGATACCGTAATCCTCATATCAGAGCCATACCTTTACTTCCTTTGTGGTTACTTGGAGGAAGCAATTTATTGCACAGACCTTTGAAGGGCTTACAAAATTCAGGACCAAAGAATGATTGTCCAGTTCTATCGACACAACGTAAAGAATGGCAGATAGTTTGACTCTTCGTCCGTGACATGTAATTGATTTCTACTGATAGACCTATATTAAAACATTTCTGATTTAGTCTTTGATATTTTTGAATTTTCACTAAACATACGACAGGTCAAAACAGTATGTAATACTACTTTTGCCTTATCCATTACCTCTGCATCCGCATACGGAGAAGAAAAAAATCCGGTTTAAAACTTGGTTCAGAGTATTCTGTTAGCGTTCCGTTTCTTCGCAACATAAGTAAAGGACGGAATTTGTAGAATTTCAAGAAAAGCCATAACGTTACACCATGATGCCTAGATAAGTGCATCTCCGATACATCAAAGATAGTAAAGTCTGTTCACGCTATTAAGTAGTTAATATGTATTTATGATGGTCCCACCCTCAGGGTTCACCTTTCTGGTGAGTACGGAGAGTAAACTGGTGGTCCCCGAGGTACCGAGGCATTTAGTGTTCCGTGATT
The DNA here is from genome assembly GCA_001188405.1 of Loxosceles reclusa. NCBI lineage: Eukaryota > Metazoa > Arthropoda > Arachnida > Araneae > Sicariidae > Loxosceles > Loxosceles reclusa. Next base: position 61,302 of record JJRW01S0002021.1, read on the forward strand.
ACACCTTGCTTGGCAGGGGACTTTTGCTAGGACTTTTGCAGGCCCTCGTGCTATTACATTTCAACGAACCAACCAATTATGATGGCCCGAAACCGAAGAAACGCGGGGCAGCGACACCTCACTGACGCCATACATCAGCGAAGGCCTACTCGTCTTTTTCTCAAAACAGATGATACTGCTCGTGATTTTAATTGTGGTGATGGGCCTAATGTGTCCATGCGCACAGTTCATTGTGCGCTTTTGGATACCGGTTTTCTCCGTGGAAGACCAATTCATAATCACATAACTGACAGGCCTTTCATTGTCGCAAATTCTTCCAGGCCACATTATAAGGAACAACTATCTCAGGGAGGTTATATATGTATTTGATCTTATAGTGCCCCGTATTCACCTTGTGCTTCGCACAGCATAGCTTTTACAGGCCCTTGTGCCTCTAAACTTGAAATAACCAACCCGTGAACATTATCTTGTTAAAATAATTCATTTAGTCTTGAGAACTGTAAATGGAGCGAATAACCGGGAGTTTTCTGACTATGTGTGAAGCTTGCAGCGACAAGAAAGAGTGTTATATAAATCAGTGGGACAAAGTACACCAGCAGAAAAAGTTAAGAAAATAAAATGACACGCTGTTTATTTAAGAAAGCTCATTCGTGTGTGATATATTCGATACCTTCTGGCACACCACGCTGATTGTGTGTAAGGAAAGTAGAGACTTTAATTTTGAAAAACGTGAAGGCTCACCTAAGCCTCAGACGAGTAGAAAGTGTTCTTGGAATACGAGAAAGCTTGAGATCGTTGTGAACAAGCGGAAGAGTATCTATTTGAATTCTAGAGGAAGAAGACAGCTCTTGTGCTAGACACAGGAGCGAGAAAGAGAGACCAAAGCTGGTAGTCATGAGCTTTTACCTCACGCAAAGTGGTACAAAGTTATTATTATTATTATTTTAGAATAGCTGCTCTGAAAAAGAGCTGATAAAAGAGTATCTTTAGTTGAACGATCTGCCAGTTCATTGTACGAATTGCTTGAATGCCCTGGTATCCAACAAAGTATAGCTGGCGACGCAGGTAGATGACAAGACTATGCAATTTTCATCAATTGTTGCAACTGTAGTATTTTGCAGTCATGTACTAAGGTGACTTTGCAGAAGTGGTAAAGCTCCTGGTCTAAAAAAACCTGAATGAAAGCCACTGCCTGAAGAATAGCGTATAGTTCTGTTTGTATGGAAGAAGTTATGTGGGCACGTAATCATTGATTTGAACAATCGATGTCTGGAAGAAGGTCGTATGATCGGACGCAAGTCCCGTGTTTTGGTAATTATGTAGATAGGCAGATAGGCTTGTTCGCGCGCAGGTCAATGAATATTTTGCGCACGAATGTAATGTGGGATATACAGTGTATATTTCTCTCGCTAAGAGAAATATACAATATATCTCTAAAAGAAAAACTCTACTTTTTTCGATGCCGGGATTCGAACCTACGCATCTGCCATCCGCACAGCTCCAGAGCGGCCGCTTTAACTAATTAAGCTACGCCGACTCTTGTCTCTGTTGAAGGTTATTTCAAAGTTATTCGTGGGTGGACATTATAGCAGTGTGTTGGTAAGAACTCCGACCGTTCACATTTATCTGAACATCGTGACTGACTGCATCTACATTTGTATGATAATTAAGTTCCCTTTGGAAATGATTCTTGTTTTGGTTATTTTGAGGATTATTGAGGTTTAATTAGATGAGTAATCATACTTAAGCTTAAATATACGTATATCGTGATCCAAATGCCGTGTGTTTATCACTGTGTCATGAGTGCATCTCGCGGTCTAC
>JJRW01S0002022.1:90929-101955 GCA_001188405.1 Loxosceles reclusa
AAGCAGTCGAAGTCAATTCGAGCCGCAGACACACTGACTTCTGACACTGAAGGTGTTCAGACCTTTTCTACTTTTGATATAATACCTGGGTCTCAAGCTCAGAACGCTGAGTCAGCCGAGAAGTTTAACAAGGTATTATAACATATAGCTATTCAGAATCTTCGGACACTACGAATGAGCTTGGCTTACGTCGTAACGACCACCGGAGGAAAGGAGGTATAGGTTCGAATCCCAATATTTGATAAAAGGTCGACTTGGTACAACGCATGCACAAATTCATCCTGAATTACGGACGAAAGAGAGGAAATTTAAGTGCTTTCTCCATCAAGTTTTTAGAGATACATTCATTTTTTGCATACAAAAGCATAAAAACATAATTGGCTGGTGTTTAATAATTATTGTTATTCAGCAGCTGCAAATGGCTTTAAAAGAGTCATTTGATTCAAATAAAAACTTTTCTGATGCAGTCAGAAGCATTCAATAAATCTTTAGAAAGCAGTCGGCTAAATTTGGACTATTGAATAATGGGCCTCTTTGCGTAGCCTCATTTTACAGAACATGAGTGAGAAAAACAAACAAAACCTGTTCAAATCCTCGTCGATAAAATCAACTCTTTCTCTCAACGCGATCCTTTCCGATAACTCTAAAAATTCATACACGGCTGCAAGATTCGTAACGCAGAACCAAAGTAAATTACTGCTATGCACGCGAATCAATAAAAGCATTTCTCCGCTGAATATAGAACATTTTAGGAGAATGTTAGGGAAAATCCCGAAGTCATCAAACGTATCGGAAATCGAAAGTGTGTGATGTACTTTTAGAGGTAGACCGACTCCTTTGCTTTTATGGAGTAATTGACATGGAGGAGCTGTCACGTATATCATGAGATGAAACTTGGATGACGACGCAGCCATACCCAGCTCAGGAACCCAATCCGCGGCAACGAGGGCTTGAAATATGCGATTTACTGTCAGAGGAGCAGTTTACTGCAGCGTCGGAGGCGGTTATCTGCTGGCTCTTCCGACGAAATAATCGCCTAGCCCGGGGGAATAGAAAATTACATTGAATAATATTTCGATACCGCGTGTAGTTTTGCTGGAAATCCTTCCCTTAATTTGTGACGTAGCAGAAGAAAACATTCTGACCGAACATTTGGAGTTTCGTTCAAGGGTCTTTCTGAACCCAAAACTTAAACTGAGATTTGAAAGCGAGATTGACTTTTAATGAGAAACCATATGCCGGTAGACGATTTCGATTGTATCTAACTTTTACTAAAGCAGTAGTTCCCGAATGACTGACATGTAAAAAGCCGGACTCTGCCGGGCTAGCTAAAGTTACATGAGACTCCGAATTGTTCAGGGCCGTAGCCCGACCTTCAAGACGTTCGCTAAGGAACTTTTTCGAACTGAAATTTTGTGCATTCTTTTAGCACTCATTTTTTGCGTAAATTGAAATTCCGTAAAATTAAATTCAGTAATATGAAACTTAATTATTCAACACTTGTGAATGCAAAAATATAAAGTTTAAACAACACAATTTAACTATGAACTTAAATATGTGCTCCACCTAGAGACAATAAAGACAAAAGTTTTAAGTAAAACAAATTTCTTTTCTTTGTCTAAGTTCTTTTTTACAAATCCTAACGCTGCGTAATTCTGAGCAGCTGAAATTCCAAGACCAAGTGATTATACCAATTAAGTTCGCAAATTGAAAGTCAAATTAAATTCACAACATGTACTTGTGATAATTTACTTTCTTAAGTATCAAGATTTTTACCTCATCTAATTTCAATCCAATTTAAGTATCCATTTAAGTTTAAACACAGTCAAAAAATATAAGAAAGTTTTTGGACTTATCTGTTTAAATTAGCTAACTTCTCTACCGGGATTTTGGTTTTCCCTTTTTAAACCTCACAGCAGCAGCCAAGACAGCGGGGGTCAGCGTCCGGATAACTGGTCCTCAGGTCTCTGACTGGTGCTATGAGAGACGCGTTCGTATTTGAATCAGCTGCCCAGTGACGTCATTGTGACGTCGGTCTTTTTTCCCCTTTTTTCCAGTGAGAAAGTGTGCTGATGGTTAGGGTTAGAGTTGGGTTTTTAGTGGTTACATTACACATGTCCACGCTGGTTCCTTGTCAACTTTATAAAAGCCTAGAACTAGCGTATGCTATTGTTCTATATACTCTTTTTGTCTCTCAATCTCATTTTCTTCCCTCCAACTCCATGGAAGTGCATGTGTCTCGAAAAATGATTTATATATACAAATGCAAAGTAAGAGTCCAGCTGCAAGCAAATCTCAACCGTGGTTGAACCATGCTCCCGTAACTAATTAAACGCATTTCAATCGTCATTATGACAAAAATTTATTAACAAGATTTGTGTTATTTGAACTAACCTCGCTGGATGCTAATTAGCCATTAGCTGGATGCTAATTAGCCAGGGAGTCTGTCCTTGTCATATGAACAACCATAATTGTGGAACAAAGCTCCACTGTCCAGCATATTCTGCATTAATTATAGAATAGAGTTTCACAGTCAGATTAAACCATTCAACATCATGAAAAGCATACAGGAAAAAAATTAAAACTTTACAGAACACCTATATACACAACCTACAAACAAGTAATTGGACACCCCTTCAAACGACGATAGGTGGGATCCAGATACACGTCCGTCCGTCGCTGTTAAATGACTTGTGGAAAACAAAAGCGTCATATGTCGCATGCAAGATGCCACGCAGTTCGGAGATCTCTGATTTTAAGAAAGGTGTAATCGTCGGGTATCACAGAAGTCGCCGATCCGTACGTGACATATCTAGCGAACTGAAGTAGACCAAATATACAGTTGCCTACGTGATTCGCCTGTGGAAGGTGAGCGGTGACTGTCGGAATTTGCCACGACCCGGTAGGCTCACGAAACTGGGAGTTAATGACCGACGGGTGCTGTCCAGAAAAATTCGGAATAACCGCAACCAATCGATGACCCACATCTGCGAGGAATATCAACAGGCATTCGAAAGTGTTGTTTTGATGAATACATTTCGTAAGGAAGTCCATTTTCTGAGTTTTCCATGAACGTGCTGCCGCCCTCAAGCTTATCATCACTAAGTCAAACAGCACTGTCGTGGTGTAAACAACGTCGACAGTGGACCGTGGAAACAGGTTCTCTGGAACGACGAATCCAAGCTCACCCTCTACTGCTCGGATGGCAGGGTCTGGGTTTGGCGTCAGCCTGGAGAACGCCTCCTTCCGGAATGTATTGTGTCCACACTGAAGTTCGGCGGAAGTGAAGTTGTGTTGTGGGGATGATTCGCCTGGTATAGCCTGGGACCCTTAGTCGCAATTCCTGGTACGCTGGTACGGTGGTTTACCGTACCATTTTGGATGGCCATGTGCTTCTAACGTGCGGCAGTTTTACGGTATGGACGCATGTTACTTTCAGGATGACAACGCCACCTGTCATGTTGCAACGTCCACCGTGGCTTAATATAGTCACAATGGGTTAATCGAATGGTCTGACATGCCAGAACCCAGACCTTAACCCTATCAATAACCCGGGTGATCAAGTTGGAGCGTCGACTTAAGGGGTGCTACCGCCATTCGAAATTCCTGAAGGAACTCACCTCTCTTCTTCAAGCCCAGTGGAAGAAAATACCGCTGGCCACTCTACAAAGACTGATGGAGAGTGTGCCTCAGATAGTCGCAGCTGTAATGGCCGCTCGTGGAGGCTCCACTAACTACTGAAGGTGAATAAATTTCGTTTTAGTTTTCTATCACTGGTGTTCAGTTAGTTGTTGGTAGAAACAGTGTGTACATACGAGAAAAACAGACTAATAAATCGACCTGGATTTGCGAACAATTAACCGTTATGCAGGAGCCAAACAAGATTGGTTTGTTATCAGACAGACCATAATCACGAGACAGAATACCACCGGCAGAAATACACTACCAAACACAATTAAAGAACTATAAATATACATATACAGGGTGTATAGTAAAATCCTTACACTTCGAAAGAATTTTTGAATGCAGAGAGCTGGAGTTGTGGAAGTATTTTTACCTCTAGTAAGGTGACTATAACTGTTTGCAGCGCCCCCAGAATGGAATTTTAGAAATTAGCGATCCTATAGCGAATACTTGGAAATAGTGAAAATAACGTCAATTGCAAAACTGTAAAACATTACCGATTTAGTATGATATGACACTCTTCATATACCAATAATTTGAATAGAAGCTCTGAAATGCAGATACCTCGGTGTCCGATCACCGTAAAAAATGTATCAAGAAGGACATCGCAAAGGGTAAATTCGTTAAACAAAATTCGTAATCCTTCTACGAGGCCTTCGTGTTCACCTGACCTAACTTCATTTTACTTCTTCTTGTGGAGTATGTGAAAGACCAGTTGTACAGCTTACCATCACTCAGCGTTAACCATATAAAGACCCATATTATCCAAACACGCAATAACGACACATTGAAATGCTGCAGAACGTTCTAACTGTAGTGCAAATGTTTATTGCTGCCGATGGTGGACATTACGAGTAAACTTACATACTGTGCGTTTAATCACTGGCGTCTCATAATTCTAGAACATTATTTTACGTTCTTGTTCTTCGTAATGCCCTGCTTCTGCGTGAAGCTGATGGTGGACATTACGAGTAAACTTACATACTGTGCGTTTAATCACTGGCGTCTCATAATTCTAGAACATTATTTTACGTTCTTATTCTTCGTAATGCCCTGCTTCTGCGTGAATTTCTTACTAAAATAAATTGCTAACACATGTTATTTGCATTAGTAACTTTACATCCGCCTTAAAATGGCACAAATCTGCAAGCGGTTAGTGACGTATTTATCATGATGGTCTTATACCGAGGGATATCCTTTGTATTTCAGAGTTTCTAATAAAGTTATTTCTCTATGTAGTTATTGGTGTTTCATACTAAATCGGTGACGCCATACATTTTGCTATTGTCTTTTAAGCTATTTTTCATACTCGCGACAGGATTGCTAATTTCCAAAATTCGCCTCTAGAGAGAGGTACTGCAATCCTTTAACATAGCATAGGCACTTTAATACAGGTCAGCATTACTTCCGGAACACTGGCTTTCTTTGTTCAAAAGTTATTTTGGTACTTAAGGACTTTACTACGCACCCTGTATATATAAATCATTCATCAATCACAATCATCAATAATCATCAATCGAAATCGTCAATTAAAGCATAAAAACACACTAAACAGAATCTATTCACTCCCGTAGAACAAACGTAATAACGTGTGACATCGCCTCTGGTCTTAATAACAGCTTGGCAGCAGACTCCACAAGATTGTGGATATATTAAAAATTCGTGTGCAACCTCTCTTTTATTAATTGGTTCCGACGTTCCGCCATAATACGCGAGTGTCAATCTTGTAATTTCATCTTCTGTTCCAAATAATGCCATAGGTTTTCTATAGGCTGATATCTGGGAATTGTGCGGACCAATCGCGATGCGACAGTGTCACAGAATGTTAGCCGTGCCACTTAGATGAGCAGCTCTGCGAACACAGCAAATTCCGCTTTGAAAAGCGGGCGTGGGACATATAGTGTTCTCCTGAAGATTCAAGAAACAGTGCAACTACTCGTTATTCGTAATGCGCAGATGCATCTGGTGGTTCAACTCTACGGTCACTAGAACTAGAGCCACTTGATGGTATAAAAACGTCCCCAGAACATTACGGAGCCCTCTTCATTTTGAATCATACGGCACATTCGGGACTAAAATCCTTGATGGGCTGATTGTTGGTTGGTTGGTTGGGTGCTTGCTTAATCAGAATTCAATGGCACAAAGACCTATAAGCTCCTGTTGTGTGAAATTTAAGTACTAAACACTAAAAAGCTTGGGAACCGAGGGAACGCCAGATCACTGCCTGTATTCACCAAAATGGTGATCCCTTATGGGGTGAAAAAGAAGATTTTTTTTAAAAAAGATTTTTTTTTGCTGGAAATTAAAGGACACACAATGAAAATTTCAAATAACAATAAATTAATAATGGAAGAAACGGTGATAAGATGCAATTCTTATGAAAACTAGGTACTAATAGTATGAGTTGCAATCTCAAGATTAAGAAAAAAGCACATGACTGATCATAAAATTGGTCAACAAAAATACAATCAATATTAACGAAAAGAAAACATTCTAAATACTGCGAAAACGTTCACATTTTATTTTCGAAATCAGTTTTATCCGAATCTTGAATAAGGTATCGGTGAAGAATTGCTTGAAATTACATTTCTTCCTTTTAGAAAGAAATCGCTGACAGTATAAATCATTTTTTTTTACTCCTAGATTGTAATGCCCACCCACAAAAGAGTTCAAAATAAGCACAGAAATCATCAGTCGACGTAGCTTAACTGGTTAAAGCGGCTCTCCGGAGTAGAACGTTCCGGGTTCGATTCCCGGCGTCGACAATCAAGTAAAAAATTTTTTTTACAAATGGTGCCCGAACTTAGCGACTCACACTAGTGGCCAAGGACCCAACCGTTAGGTCCACCACTCGAGGTCAGGTCGATACCCTGACCTCTCTTTCAAGTGGGGGAGGGTGTAATTCCCACCCACAAAAGAGTTCAAGATAAGCTCGGACAGACAAGAGTCGGCGTAGCTTAACTGGTAAAAGCGGTTCCTCCGGAGGTGAGCGTTCCGGGTTCCATTCCCGGCGTCGACAACCAGGTAAAGATTTTTTTTACAAATGGTGCCCGAACTTAGCGACACACTTAGCGGCCAATCGAAATCTTAGTCGACTTAGCGAGACACTTAGTGGCCAAGGACCCAACCGTTAGGCCCACCAATCGAGGTCAGATCGTACCCTGACCTCTCTTTCAAGTGGGGGAGGGTGTAATTCCCACCCACAAAAGAGTTCAAGATAAGCTCGGACAGACAAGAGTCGGCGTAGCTTAACTGGTAAAAGCGGTTCCTCCGGAGGTGAGCGTTCCGGGTTCCATTCCCGGCGTCGACAACCAGTAAAGCCATTCTTACAAAATGTAATACAAGGAAGTACTGCAAATAGCTATTTTTTCTTTCATTGCCTCATGTCTCACAAACAACAAATATTTCAAATACAATTTATTAATTATTTGTATCACGCGGTTACAGGAAACTGCACACAACTTGTTGACCTTTGTGCGACTCTGATTGAATGCTCCAGGAAAACGGAAAACACAGCCCTGGTAGTAACTATGAAAATGCTCGTTTGCACCGTGCTAGTATTTCCTTTGGTAGTATTGTTTCCTCATAAAATTTCATGTATTAAATTACATTAAAAATATCTCTTAATTGAAGACCCAATTATGGGTACAAGGAATATTTAATATATTCCTTTCCAGTAGCAAGAAATTTTACTTTGTTCCTGAGAAGATTGTTTGTAGTTGTATTCGCACAAATGAATCAAGTTTATTTCATAGTTTCCTAATAGTCGTTTTCTCCTGTGTGTTAGCCCTCCTCCTCCCCCCCCCCAAAAAAAAAAACCTCATACAAATGCTTATGGTTGTCCCTGCGGCCGTTGTAAGGAAAACTTTGCTTTTTGCCGACGCCAGGATTCGAACCGATGATCTGCCATCCCCAGAGCTCCAGTGTGGCCGCTTTAACCAATTAAGCTACGCCGACTCTTGTCTGTAGAAGCTCATTTTGAGCCTTTTGTGGGTGGGCATTACACCGTTGCATATCTCAATTGGTAAAGTGGTATTTTCGGAGATGAAAAATCTCTGGATCAAATCTCAGTTACGACAGGGTGACTTGTAACATTGTCGCGAGAACACATGGAGTCTTAACCGTTAAAGTCCACCACTCGAAGTTATCACTGATCCCTGACGAATCTCAATTTCTATGGGTCGAGGATGTGAGGTTTTTCCACACACCCCACAACACATAGATAAGCTGCCCCTGAAGCCGTCAGCACAGCTCAAATGGGAGAGCGGCGGTTCCGCAACTGACAGATCCGTGGTTTAAATCCTGGCTCTACTGGGCAATTTGTTACACGTTGTTCACATGAAACTACAAAGTTAAATTAAAGATGTGTGGAACATGATGTACTAAGTCATCATGTGCTACACTAATCCCTATCCGTTGTGCCAACGTAATAGCCGTTTCCGCAAACGTTTCTTGAGATTTTTAATATATTTGAAACTCGCTTTTGTATTGGAAAAAATAGCATATTTCAGACTGTATTAATGATGATGATGATGAAGATGGTGATGATCATGGATAGGGTCGTTGTTGACAAGGTATTATTCCATATCTGATGATAAGAAAAAATTTGTGAGTAATACATAGGGCGGAAAGCATCTTTGGGTTACACGCCAGCAGATAGAAAGAAAAGGAGGAGATATGCAGATTATATCAACATTCCACGTACATACTTTGAGGGGAGGTAGAGAACATCGATATAAACCGTATTCACATAGGAAAGCAGAGACGTGAAACAGATAGATGGCGCTGTACGCCAAAGCCCAAAGTCGGAGCCTGGGGCTTTCTCATTCGACCTTGCGACATCGTACGGGGAACATGTATCGCTTTACGAAAAATGAATTGGCGGTTCTGCACTCCGTGTATGGGATAGGTGACGGTAATGGACAAGTCCCGGTAAGAATGTATCGGAAATGTACCCATACAGATGTGTACTACGTCACCAAATGTGGGATCCTTTGCATCAGAACTTGCGTTAACATGTATCCCTCAGGGCGGCCACGATCGACCCTAACTCCCGTTATGGAAGAGGATGTGTTGCATGCTGTGGGCAGTAACCCATAGAAACAAACAAATGTGCCGTTGCCGCTGCAATGGGAGCATCTCAAGCCAGTGTATGGCCCATTGTGCAAATCGCGGCCTTACATCTATTTCATCTACAACTCGTCCAATTACACCAGACGGAAGATTACACGCGACGTGTGGCATTTGCGCAGTAGTTTCTGCAACAAAATGCAGTCGATCTGGAATTCCAAAGTTGTGTTCTGTTCACTGATAAAGCGTCCTTTTGCGTGAAGGTGTCTTTAATCCCCACAATGCGCACATGTTGTCCCAGGAGAAACCACAGACTACGCGATCACGTGCTGCACAATACTGCTTCGCTATTAGTATGTGGGAAGGTATTCTGGGTGACTGTTTAATCTGCGCGTACCTATTACAAACTCGACTAGACACTCTGACTTTTCTGGAACAGGTTCTGTTGTATTTACTGCAGAAAGGTTCCATGACTTTGCGTCGACAGTTGTGATTCCAGCACTACGGAGCGCCAGTCCATTGGGCTATTCCTGTCCGTTAGTATTTAGACCGGACCTTTGGGGATCAATAGATTTGTCGCGGTGGACTCGTCGTTCACCCGATATGTTCACCTGATTTATCTCGCATCGATTTCTTTCATGGGGTACCTTTAAGTTCATAGTGCACGAAACACCCGTTGCTTGTGACATGGATCTTAAAGTAAGAATCACCATCGCCGCTGGAAATATCCGCGAAACTCCAGGTAGGTATCTTTGAAAATGTTCGGCAATCCATATGGCGTCTGTGTCAGGCATGCATTACTGTGAATGGCAGAAACTTTGAACACCTGTTGTGAAACCGTATTCTATGTATAACAGTTATTACACTGTTACATTTCACCTAGTAAAGCGTTTTATACTGCTGTCTGCATTGTGCCCTTGTCATGTCTTTTGTCTCGCCATCGCCGGCAGGTGCCGCTTCAATTCATGCTTCGCTACGTGAATATGGTTCATATACATATATAGATGTCCTCAACCTTTCCCAAAATCTGTACGTGTAGGTTTGAGACACCCGATGTATTATTTTATAAAAATATTCTCTACAGGTGAAGTGGTTTCATCACCTGAGAGCACTATATTACTAATGAATGACCTAATGCATATATTATTCGAGGACGGGAAATGTCATCGTTGTAAGGAAAGGACTGTCTAGTGGGATGACACTAGTTCAATTATTGTTTCAGCCGTCATCCAATCTGAATGCTATGCATCTTGTTGGTACTTGTGCAATGGAACTTATACGCTCATATATATGTAGTGTACGCTCAAGACCTGCGATATCCGTTAAATACATTAGTTTACATAAGAATACTACGCACCTAATTGTAAATTTGTAGTAATAGTTATTAACTGTTTACTTTATACTATGTATATTATGTTGGGAAAATGACCAGTGCTGAATGACAAGAATGACAAGTAATATGAATTGATCAATTATAAGGTCCCTCATAACATATATACAAAACGTGTGCATCGCCGGCGTATTCCGGTGGTAGGGCACTTATTCTTGAATTGAAAAACTAGAAATGTGATTCCCGGTAGCGGCAAGAGCGCCCGAATGTGAAGGACTGTTATCAAGGTCGTTACGTTTCGCTTTTTTGAGGTCCGTCGTATTCTGAACTCTCAGCCTCTTGCAGGAAGCATATAACAGGAGGCTATGGCACCAGGACTACTCCAGTCGTTATCCTAAGCACCTTAACAACAAATCTATACGTCAAAATGGTGATTGAAGTGGTTGTTCTGCCATCCTTGATCACTATTCCACGGGCCGTTTTCCAGCATGATAACGCTTGTCCCCATACCACTGCTGTCATCCAAAGTGCCCTACAGGGTGTCGACATGCTGCCTTGACCTGCGAGATTATCAGATCTTTCTCCCATTGAACACGCATGGGACATCATTGGACGCAAAATTCAGCGTCTTCCATAACCAGCCCGGGCATTTGCTGATATGACTGACTAAATGCAACAGGCATGGAACTCCATCCCACAAAATGACATACCGCACCTGTACAACCCAGTGCATGTATGCTTGCATGTCTGTTGAAAATCGTGGCAACTACAGGGGTTATTAATGTATCCAAATTTTACATGTGAAGTGGTTATTCTCGCTCATACTTTAACCTGTGACTTTCAAACGTTAATAAAATAAATATATCACCTATATACATGTGTTGCCTGAATATCATACCTCGACACCAACTCCTTCTTGGTGTTGGGATTTCATTTTCCGTC
>JJRW01S0002032.1:47234-67909 GCA_001188405.1 Loxosceles reclusa
CATCAGCCGTTGTCACAAAAGTGTCTCTCCAAGCGCCTTCATTTCAAGTATCATCACAATTTCTATTTGTGAACAATATGAATATTGCTTTAGCAACATGGGTTGAGCGATGTCAATTGAATAAAGTGTAAACAATATATTTGTGTGAGCACAAGTTAATTATTTTATTGGTAGAGTAGTTTTGCTTCCGTAAATTCCAATGCGTGTCAATAGCGATGATAGTTCATTATACCTCCGGTTGAGTAGTTATAGTCAATTCCTACAGAATTATAACGTTGTTGGAAGGAGAAGAATGATCGTACACAAAATTGAGAAGTTGTGTAACTGTGGTCTCGGATTCCAGGAAAATCAGTTCAAGTGAAAACGAAACACACTGAATGATACTGTTTTATTATCGAAGGCAAATTTATGATTTGCCGAGAAAGAAACATGAGCAGCGGTGTTATTTCTGTGTCAGCTTTTTGATCATGACACGGCGTTTCATAATTTCGGATGTCATCCTTCTTTGTCCAATTTATGAAAATCTACATTCACAGGGGAATTTGCAGATTTCCAAATAATGAAGAGGTTCAGCGTGATGCTTAGGATGGGTATTATCGATATCTGTTGCTGGCTGAAACGCTTGCAGTAAGATCTGACCGATTGCTTACAGAAACTCGACATGAGAAAAAGCAGAATCTGCAACTACATTATCAGTTTGCACATTGGGTGCATCTACTTCTTCTCCACGATTAAATCTTGAAGCCTTGCCGAATCATTTTTCACGAGAAATACTTCGATTTATATCTCATTTACGACCAAACATTTGGCATTGGATGCTTTGCGCTTAGCAGGGCAAATTTTCGAGGAAGCGTTTTTCACATCAAACGACCTACGCTAAAGGTGCACCGAAGACGACGAGAAACGAGATCTCTTTGGATAAAAATATGATGTAGGGCGCCAGCGCTCCGTGAGTATACCGAACATGGAGGAATGCATTCCGCAATGGTTTGCCGGTTGCCATTTGACAAGTATAACACCGTTTGCAACCGAACTCACTGTATTGCATGCGGCGGTACGGAGAATTCAACATGCTTAACGGATGCACCCGTACCACGTTTCAAATTGTACAAGAGCTATGGACAATCCTTTATCCTCGGCGGATGAAGTTAGTGAGTCGGATGATCGATGTATCCAGAGAACATCCTGGTTTTCTCGCCCCTGGTGCCCTTGTCACCCGGTGCATTACACACGTTTTGTAGGCTGGAAATCCGCATAACACTGTCCAGCGGAAACATCAACAAAAGGTCAGTATCAACATGTCGGCCGGCATCATGGATGCCTCGATGGCTTGACTTCCATGGTGTTCCTGCAGCACATTGTCCACGATTTGCTACGGTGCGTACCGTTCGCAGTGCAGCGCGTAATGTGATTGTGCACCAGCACACTTCGCTAGCGCACTGCGTTACCACCTCGTTGAAACATATCCCGGGAAGTGGATTGGACGATGTGGTCCAGTTCCATGGACTACATACTCAACGGATCTTAATCCTTTGAACTCGGGACATTTTTTCGTGGACATGCATGGAATTACTCGTTTATAAGACGCCTTTAGAGATACAGAAGGATTTCGTAGCCCGAAGCATCATCAATGAGGCTGATACCAACAGAAACTCCGGGATACTCAAGCGCTTCTGACAATCGTCGCGCTGCCTTCTGGAACTGTGCAACAGTGTCCGTGCCCATCGTTTCAAAAAAAAACACCTGTAATCAGGAAAGTGTTTTCTTTAGCAGATTTCGCGTTCTGCGATTGCATTTCACACCACATATTGTTATAACATTACTGTTGAACGAAATGTTCATTTTTTGATTCGTATAATGTGCACATATTTTTTTTTTCGATTTTTCATCGAGAAACGAGCTCTCGCGGTTAACCTTACAGAGACAAAACTTCGAATATATATTCATATATAATAATACATATATAATTCATATTTTGGAAAGTTATTGCCGTATTGAAAATCATGAATGGCGTTGGAACGGTAGATGCAGGACATAAAATTCTGCCGCAGGACCAGGACAAAGCAAAATGTAGACATAATAAATGATGTGAGAGAAGTACGTCATTTTCATAACTTTCAGGAGTGAAACACCTCTAACGATGCGAACACCAGGAGCAGAAATCTCACGACGTTACGTATTAGACACTAAGGGTACGTCACTGCAACCAGTTCCTGTAAATTATCGTTCGGTGAAATAAGTCTCGTTAATCAGTTGTTCGCACTCTGACGCGAACAACACGATGTTTACAGAGAAACAATGTGGCGAAAGGGGTAAATCATTTTCATCTATATCGGTCAGAGGCATTTGGAGTCTTTTATGGAATCCGTTGGCTAAGACAAAGCCCATGTTCCGCGCAACCTGTGAAGGACGGAATACGCACATTTGAAGAAACGCGTTACACATGAGACAGACCTCGACCTGGATGACCATCCGTTCCTGACGAAGTTGTTACAGGAATGCATGAGCAGATAAGAGAAGGGTGTCTTTTAACTGCTAGAGATGCTTCACCCATTCTGAATTGGCCGAAAACTACGGTTCTCAATATTCTGCTCTCAGCACCCCACGTGTTTCCTCATTGATTACAGCGTGCCCATATGTTGCAATCGGTTGACGAAGAACTGCCGTTAAAGTTTACCAATCGATTCCTCATCAGATCACCCGATCTCACTCAAATAAATTTATGGCTCTGGGGATACATCAAATCCAACAGCGAGTCCTTTGAAACGTTTCCTGACGTGAATAAATGTACACGACGAGAATTGACCTACTTTGAACGCAGAATGCTAGTTGGAGCTAGACGCATAGGACATTCTATTTCTCACAATGTTCGAGAATTCATCATTCCTCAATCCACAGTTTAAAGAGTGTGCCGATAGTACCTGATTTCAGGCATTACCTCGCAGCATGGGCAATGTAATAGCTGACCGCGTGCAGCTAATGACGGCGACCAGCGACGTTTGAGTGGAGGAATCCGCTGTAACGAAAAACTTTACTTTTTGTCGACGTCGGGGTTCAAACCAATGGATCTACCATCCTCAGAGATCAAGAGCGGCCACTTTAACGGATTAAGATATGTCGACGCTGTAATTCTTTGCTTACTTTGAAGTCTTTTGTGGATGGACATTACACCCCGCTAAGAAACACGCTGCACTATGATAATAACAGCAACAATCAATGCGTTACGTTATTGGGCAGGCAACGTTTGGTGTTGATCGGGATATGGCAGCAGAAGACAGACTCGTGTGACTGTAAGAAAAACCTGCCACCATCGGTAGCTGAGTTTTTCTTTGGTTTGCGAACATACCAGTTGGACGGTAGATGACGGAAAAAGAACCTAGCTTAATCAGATGAGTTACGGTTTCAGTAGGTACCATCGAATGGTAGGGTTCCGGTGTAGCGCAGACCTCACTAGATCATAGGCCGAAGTTGTCAACAAGGTACTGTGGATGTTTGTGGATGATCCAAAATGGTTTTGGTCATTTTTTCCTGGCCAGGATTGGGTCCTCTGGACAAACTAATATTTACGTGTACATTGACTGGAACGTGTTATGTTCAACAGCTCGAAAACCATCTACTGCCATTCATGGACTTAAGGTACCTAAAACTTGACGGGGTGTTGCAAGATGGCAATGCACCATGTCACCGGGCCAAAATCGTTCGCTAGTGGTTTGACGCACTTTCTTTTGAATTTCATTGAATGACGTTGCCTCCAAAATTGCCAGACATTATCTTATATCACATATACCCACATGAAACTTTTATCCAGGTTCGCGTTGGCATTTGAATTAACATTAGGGTTTATCGTCACTTGTTTTTGATACGTTTAAAATACCAATATCCAAATTATTTCTCAAATTCATTTGTAGTATCTTGAAAAAGTACCAGAATCACAAATATACTCAATCAACTTGGAAAGGCGAATTCCTCAAGTATTCTGAAAGGAAGGCAGCGGTACTAATGTCAGTAGTGCATTAGGAATGGGTTCAGTTGAACAAATTAGAGTACAGTGATACACAAAGTATTCATGAAAATAATAACTACATTCAAAAATATGCATTGATTTTTTTTTGTCCATGTTGTTGGTTATCGGAAAATATAATTTCTGTAAATTACTGTTTTTGTACCAAAGGTCTAAACAAAAATTTGTTGCTGAATTATGTCGTTACCTTTAACAAATGTATTGGAAGTACAAAAAGTACAGGAGTGATTCGTCGAATGCTAATGGTTGTTGATCGAAATGCCCTTGTTACATGGAAAGATAATTATAATTATAAAACGAATCTTCATGTATTAGCGAGCGCCGGACTAAAGCGAGTATTCATGTATACGAGTTTTTCGTTAGTTTTTGAATAGTGAAAAGAAAAAAAAAGAAAAAAGGATCCTCAGTCAATCAATACACCAGGGGTTCAGTAATTGTTCATTACCACGAAGTCTACATTAAGAACACGAAGGGTTAAAATACACGACACGTTGTGCATTCCACCTTTTTTTATGCAATTACATAAATAACAGAACAGAATATCACTGATGCACCAGCAACAAATCATTGTCTTTTATTATCATGTGAAAGTTCTATTAACGTGGCAAATACATAAGTCGCTTAACTGGTAATTTGACTATATTTATTCATTTCTTAATAGCGTTTTTTTGTTAGAGAACAGACGCTACCACATTATTAATGTTTCAAAAACGACTGTTAGAAAGGATTAAATTGAAGGGACTTAATGTGAAAGTGTATAGTCCTTTCTCTCGATACTCCATCCAGACATTTGAGATAATATTCGACTGCTCGACCGTTTCGGCTGTCCTCACGATGAAAATGAATATGTGTTATTCAGATACAAAATAAATTACATTAATCAATCACTCTCTCTCCACACGAACATTATAACAGCTGCTAGTTTAAATTCTGAATTTTGCTAGGAGTAACAATGATTTTTTTTTTTTTGAAATATTCCTTCTGATCATCCTACTGTCAGATTCTCCCTACAAAAGGCTTCGGTAATAAGCTTCTCAGATACTTTTCGGCGTAGCATTAATGGAGAAGCGGTTTCTTCGAAGATGCCAGATCTATAAGTTCGAATATCTCAATTTTTCGATCTTGAGTCAAACGAAGTCGACTAACGTTCCGAACTGATCGGATTACAAGCAAAATTTAATTAGTCTCACTTATAATAATTTGCAGATTTTAAATTTGTGAGCATTTCGTCGCATGCATTGTCGGTTAGTTTAATCGGAAGAAGAACTAAGGCCCTTGTAATGTTTCCTAAATGCCAATCTCATGTAAAATTTTCCTGTTCTAATGATACACTGTGTGGACATAAATATCTCCATACCCCTTCGAAGAAAACGATCTGGCTGTTCACTCACTCAGATATGTCATTCAACGATATAAAACCATTGGTGAGGGATTGAGAGTTCACTCATATATGCATTAGACAATGACAAAAGACAATGAGAAAACCAATACAACTCAGTGATTTTAACGGAGCATAATCATCAGGAGCCATAATTGGGTAAAGCCAGTTAGAAGAATATGGATCTTGTGATCGAGAAAGTGAGAGTGCAGCAGGACAATGTGGTAGACCGAAGAAAATGAGCAGTCGCATCAGTCGAACCCTGGAGAAGAGTAGTAAAAACACACTTCTCCAAGGCAACGATCACTCCTGAGTTCCAACACGTGTGGGGCGACGTCGTTAGCACCAGGACTGATCATCGAGTGCTAGAAAACGAGTTACGAGAGTCGTGCCACCGCTCGCAAGCTGAACATCAAAGATGGTGATGACAAACATCTATTGCACTGATGAAGAAACAAACCGCAGTAGGAATGTGGAGCTCTGGAAATATGTTCTTTGAAGTGTTAAATCTCGTTTCACGATCTCACAGTCCGAAGAACTCACCTGGTTTTGCTGGCTACCCGGAGAACGGTTCGAATCCGACTGTCCTGTTCCAAGTATCAAATTAGGTGGCGGAGGTATAATGCTGTGCTGATATTTTTCGTTGTCCCACGTGATTTTCTTAATTCCTGCGTCAGTGTCACCGGTTGCTGTGGTCAATTCCGGCTGTGTAGGAAGAATTCGGGGAAGGCCCTGTTCTTGTTCCAACATGATATTTGTTTCTCCACACATCGCAGCTTGAGGGACTGTGGGTTATCGACCTTGAAGTTTAGAAAGTAACCTGTAAAGAAAATCTTTACTTCATTGTCGACGCCGGGAATCGAACCCGGAACGTTCTACCGGAACGCTTTAACCGGTTAAGCTACGTCGACACTTGTCTATCGAAGCTTACTTTTAAGTCTTTTATGGGTGGGCATTACAAACCTCTCTTTCACAAAGCCGTGATCTCAATCTTATGAACATTTCCGGGATGAATTAGAACGCGAACGACGTGCTAAGCGAAATCTCCTATTTACATAGTTCGGGCTCAATGTGGTTTTTCTACATAATTGCAAGACAATTCATACGACCACCTGTCTAAACCTCCTGGAAAGCCTTACCAGATGTAAGCAGCCTGTGCTGAAACCAAAACGTGGACCGACGTCCGATGTTTGGTTCAAGTGCCTGCGATTCTACAACGTGGGTGGTGTCCGGATACTATAGGCAATACAGCGCAGCAGAGCAATGAAGTCGACTGAGTACTGAAGATGACATGAAATAAGTCTCGTTTTCTTCTGTACGTCACAGATTCCACGTATTGTTCCATAACAAGGGTGATTTACATGGGAAATTTTATTTTTAAAGTTTTTATTCTTTTTGTTTTCTTTTTAAAATAATAGTGAACACGTCAATACACATTAAACTGCGATTGAATATTCAGTGGAATAAACTGCAGGGGGATTTCGTGGGATAATCGTTTCACATACTCGATTACCAAATGTCATTTTTATTGAAGCTAGTGGCAAGAAATGAAAGCTGCTGCCTTTTTACTTCAAGAAAACGAAAGTAGAAAGAAACTAATAAGAAATGCAAAATTAATGTACCTTCTTTCGCAGAAATCTTTTAAGAATTTTTATATATTTCTAGGACTTGCGCTATCTCTTGTGACTTCGGTACGACTCAGAGGTCACGGCTTCATTTTCAATGAATAGAGAATGAGTGCAGTCCTCTTTCGATTGCACCGCAGCGTCCCCGTAGGAAAATAGATGCTGATTGCCATTTGAAAATGCTGATTTAAGTGAAACTGTTCGAAGTATTACCATAAAGATTCATGGGTTTGCTATTCGTAATCAATGACTGTCGTTAGAGATGCGGAAAACGTCATGGCAAATGCAAGCGCGGTTTTCTGTTTGGGGAATTGTTTATAAGTATATTTAATCTCAGCAGCTAAGCTGGCTCAATCTCCAAGAATACGAGACGCAATTTAAGGAATGTTGCATCCTCAAGGCTGTAGCAATTTCTACGTTTTACCAAGTTACTTTTACATCAGAAATTCTTCTGAGTTAACATGCAACATGCTTTGCTGGCTTTTAAAAGAGTAAGAAGGAAAACTGTGATACTCCATTACATAATTGACAAAAAGTAAAACCTTTTAAAACTAAATTTCCTTTATCTTCAGGAAAATCAAAATATTAATTTCAGAATAGAAATAGATATATTCTTTTTATTTTACGAATATATGTTTGGAAACCGCAATTGTTTATACTAGAGTTTAAAATAATTAAACGGGTTTCTTCATCTATCGGCTGATGTACTCCAAAAACTTCCGTTCAGTGTCTAAGGAATGGGGAATTTCAAACATTCAACGTCTCAACAAACAACACAGTTGCGTTAATCCCATTTTCAAGAAAATGTAAAATTCAGATCACTCGATTACAAACATCTTGAGGAACAAACTAAGGGCTAAAATTTTACAAATGGTTAAATCCATTGGTTTCAGAGATGTCACGAACTAACAAATACTTGCCGGGTAGTACAATTATTGGAAACGTATATATACGCTTCGCAATGTTTCCCGAAATTTAGCTCAATAACGTACAGTGAAGTGCCAAAAGTCATAAGATGCAATCTAACATCACGCCGGAAATAATTTAGATTTTTAATTCTTGGACGTCTACGGACGAGATATTCAGCCCACCTGTCTGTGTAGCCGTTCATAATTGCAGAAGTTTTCCAGAGTTTCCCACATATGTTTCACGGGGATCATGTCTGGCAATTTAGGAGATCACATCATTCGCTGAAATTCTCCAGAATGTTCGCGAAACCAATCGCAAACGTTTTTAACGAGGTGACATGGCTCATTTTCATTTGGGTAAATGGAATCTATGAATGGTGGTCACCAAGCTGCTGAACATCAAGATTTCCAGTCCGGCTGACGAGAAGATCAAGTCCAGAACGTGATAAGATATCCCACACAATTATGAAACCTTTACGAACTTGTACTGTACACTGTTGACAATTTGGGTCCATGGCTTCATCAGGTCTGCCCTACATCCGAATCTAACCATTAGCTTGTACGAACTGGAACCGCGACTCATCTGGCGAAGCTACGATTTTTCACTGATTAACCTTCCACTCGTTATGTCCACGAGCCCAAGATAGGCGCAGCTGCCTATTGCGGGTTGTTAGTAAAGGCTCTAGAGTCGCTCTTCCGCTACCATATCCGATTAACACCAGATATCGCTGCACTGATCTCACGGTCAAGTGACTAATAAGTGACTCATTGATTGTTGCCGTTGTTTGACGCAGTGTCGCTTGTCTGTTAGCACGGACTAATTTCCTCAGAGATCGCTGGTCGCCGTCATTAAGTACACGCGGTCGGCAACAACGTTGCCAATGCTGAGAGGTGATGCCTGAAATCTGGTACTCTTGGTACACTCTTGACACTGTGGATCGAGGCATGTTGAATTCCCACAAAATGTCAGAAATAGAATGTCCCACGCGTCCAGCTCCAAGTAGCATGGCTGCAGTTTGGATAATCACGACGGACAACGTTCTGCATGATTCACTAAGGTACAACTGATATAACTTATATAACTGTCCATTTATGCGTAATTTACGGGATTGCACCTCACTTGTATATTTGGATATTGCTCTCCTACGACGTTTAGCACTTCATTGTGTATATATGCATATGTTAGTTTAAGTTTGTAATTTCCACCTACAAAAGACTTCAAAATAAGCGACAGAAATGCACCGTGAGGGTTGCTTAATTGGTTAAAGCGGCCGCTCTGGAGCTCTGGGGATGGCAGATCCGTAGGTTTGAATCCCGGCGTCGACAGAAAGTGAAGTTTTTCTTTATAAGTCTATGTGTTAATTAGACATTTTTAGACATATAACACGGTGGCTTCAACGGTAAAAATAGATTAAATTGTGATGGTTCTCGAGTAAACATAACTAATTATCTGCACCAAACACTAATTTCAAATACCCTGAAAATACCACCTCTCGCGAGTCAGAAAGACCTTGCATTTTAACACATAAGCAAGCAAGGCTTTCCTTTGTACTGATTGGTTATTTGAACCGTAGTTTTCACATGGAACCTTGGAGTACTATTATCACCTGTGCGTAAAACACCATGTGCGTGTGTAAAGGTTTTCTGCTGCTAAACGTTCATCTTAGGAAAAACTCGGAGAGCCAGCTTTCGTGGCATTTTTGAGTAATTGTTGAGATTATGCCTATTTTTTGTGTATTTTTTTGTGTTTTCTACATTTAGATTTCATAAGTGATTTATTTATGATCCTCCACATGCCTCACTTTATCACGTGATCTCTTTAAATGTTTTCAAACGTTTTACCAATGCCGAAATGTTTGATCCATGTTGTAAGTTATGGATCTTTTGCATCCGATTTGCGAAATCAGTACATTAGTGCAATGTTTGAAACAATATGTTTCATGCTGTCTTACAACTTTCTCAAAATGCCCTAATTGCAACCCATACCAGCAAATTCGACTGCACGAAGGTTAATAAAAAGTCGCAGAACAACTGCAGTAGATCTATCTATCTATCAGTTTTCCACTCCGTAGCCTTCACACTTTGAATGACATAACTTTGATGGCAAATATCTTACTTTTTCGGACACTGTAAAGTTTTTCATTTCGTCACTCAAAAATTCTTTCCACTTTTCTTGAATCCAGGACTTGACAGCTGCCTTCACCTCATCGTCCGAGTTGTAATGATTACCCTTGAGGTCTCTTTAGAGTTAAGGAAAAAAAAACAAAAATCGCAAGATGCATAATCAGTGGAATAAGGAGGGTGTGGAATAGGTTGAAACTTCAGGTTTCGCAAACCCTCTCAGGTTGCACGCGAGGTGTGTGGACAAGCGTTGTCATGTTGCAAGATTATAGGCACCAGGATGCTTCAAACCCGACAAACTCGACGTCGGAGATGTTTTGGAGTCTGCATGTACTAAGAAGAATTGACCGTTGCCCCTCGTTCCTGAAAATCGGTCGCATAAATTCGGTGACCATCCCAAAACACAGTCAAAAGAATTTTTTTCTTTCCGGATGGTTGGATTTTGAACTTTTTCGTCTGAGGATGTCGATATTCATCACCCTGTCCTTTCTCTTCTGGGCCGTAATGATGGACCCACGATTTTGTCCTCCGTCACAATATACAAAGGAAAGTCATTTCCTTCTTTACTCAGGATCTCAACTTTTTGGCGAGTACGGGGAGTGACGACGTCCCAAAGTACCTGAGTACTTGGCGCAGCATGGCCTCTGCAGGCCCTTGTGCCATTAAATTTCAAATCAACAAACCAACGAAATCCTTCGTCACGTTAGCGCTGCAAAACTTGCTCGCAGCATTCCAATCGATGCTGTTCTCGACTGTCAGACGGCGTGGTACTCATCGTGCACAGATTTTATGGTATCCCAATTGTTCAATAATAAAGCCGACGCGTTCCTTAGATATTCCAATTTGGCTTGCAATACGTTTTTGAGTGATTCGCCCGTCATTTTGAATGAAATCGCCGACGAGTTTGCGATGATTATCGTGATCGGACGTCCGCCGCATGTTCCACCTCATCGTTACCCGACGATTTACAGTAAAACTGTCAACAGCATCGTCACCATAAACAACCTTTAAATGACGATAAATCTCAGTAGGAGTAACTTTTTCAACAGTTAAAAATTCGATAGCAGCACGCTGTTTATCTCGCGTTGACATAGCACTAGAACACTCCTCCATACTTACGCATCTCAAAGTACTCTAGATGAACGCAACGACCTCAAACCTGCGCATGCGTATTGAGGGGGACTTACTTCCACATGACATCCTGGCGCGCTTCCGAATGTTATTTAGTTCGCGCTCTGCAAGCATGTGTACATTAGTTTTCTGCCTACTCTCGTAATTCTCAAACAAAGTATCTTATAATTTTTAGTCAAACAACATTACGAAGTGTATATTTTGTAGACGAGTTTGACCGCGATTAACACAGAAGAATGATTTCAATAGTAGTCGTGTCATAAGGCTGGAAGGAACAGAATGAACAGTTCACCGTACTTCACTCTATATTAGTTCTGCAAACGCTTAGAGTATTGATCTTGTGCGCGTGACTTCCTCTACCCACTACTCAAGTCACGCGCACAAGATGCACAGGACCTGGGAGATCACTGCAAAGCACACGGAAAGAGAAAATTCACACTGAAAGAGAAAAGCACACGGAAAGAGAAAAGCACACGGAAATAGAAAAGCACACGGAAAGAGAACAGCACGCGGAAAGAGAAAAGCACACGGAAAGAGAAAAGCACGCGGAAAGAGAAAAGCACACGGAAAGAGAAGTTTTGCAGGCTTTTCACCCGAATCGCCATGATTTGCACAGCGATTGTCAGAAACATTGGCCGATGACTACACGACTCAGGACAAGAGCAAGCCGACCGCTCCTAGGACTGCCTCAGCTCCACAGCGATGTGATCACAGACTTTAATTGTGTCGTGTCCGATTGTCCTGCCGAATGGCAGTCCTCATCCTTTCTTTTTAATGCCATAGTGTGGTGCTGCAATCCCAGAAATGTTCCTTCTATTCTGTTACGATCTGTGTGCAAAGCGAATGCACTTATTTATTGAGAGTGCAGCACAATCTCGTTGAAATGTTTTTTCGAAAGAGCCTACGAATCACGTATGCATCAATTTGCTAATGGAATTTGAACCCGAATTCTTGCAGTTTGTAGTCCGATAAACAACTACTGTACCAGAAGAGAGTCGAATAGCTTTGGCTAATCTTCAGCGAGGAGTATTGTATCTCTCTGAGTTCCGACGACACTCTTGAACATGTGTAAAGACAACGAGAGCAGCGGCAAAATGAACGGTTGGTTGTCATATGTCAGGTGGCTTGGTGTCATTGTATGGTATATGATTTCGTACGATGTCCGATCATCCTCGTTCTTCATTACGGGCTTTTTGACGGCATAATGGTACGTCAGTGAGATCTTGTAATTTGCAGTCTTGCCGTTTGTCAACGCCCACGGCGAAACTCATTTTCAAGAAGCCACCGCAATTTCGCTACCTCAGCCGTTTCCACCATTTGCCTGGATTCCCTGAATGCTCTGACCTGGCCTGTCACATTTCCACGAAATGGTAAATGTCAAGAATACTATTGATCATTGTATCCTCAACCTGACACTACCGACAAATCTG
The DNA here is from genome assembly GCA_001188405.1 of Loxosceles reclusa. NCBI lineage: Eukaryota > Metazoa > Arthropoda > Arachnida > Araneae > Sicariidae > Loxosceles > Loxosceles reclusa. The sequence continues at coordinate 59,849 of JJRW01S0002032.1, forward strand.
TAGAAACCGTGGGTACAGCTTCAAGCTGCATGTAATGCATTATCGCAGCACACCATTAGAAACCATCACAGGTGATGCCAAGAGACTAGCAGCTTGTGTTCGCCAACATGGTGCCCCGACTCCATTTTGTGTGACAATGCGTTTGCCTATGCAGCCGATTAAAAGCTGCTTATACCAGTCTTATTTTGAAAACACTGTTTTAATAGCACTGTAATTTCACTATAGTTTTCTGGCTGGTGTACCTTTCTTCTACGATGTTTGTATATACATATATATATATATATATATATAATTTTATGCTGCTTTTCTGTTTTTGAAAGTACGTCCAAGCTGTGCTCGCGCACGTGGACTCGCAGATCATTATGGAATTCCAGATAACTGATATCTTAGCAGGAACAGCAGACCAATAGTGCAATAACCACCATCATCAATTATTCACGCCACCGTGACATACTTATGAGAAGAAAATGCAACAAAATCTCACTCGTCCGGTCTATGAAATACATCTTTTCGATATGAGTAAGCAAGCTAACACATCGGTGCCATGTGGAACACCGGATCAGCCGGATATAGTTGAGCATGAAAATTACCACAGAACCATCGAGAAAAGAAACATGGGTTTGAATGGTCAGTATAAATTTGTTTTATGTTCCTTTTGGGCAGATTTGGTACCGTGTGTACCCTGAGAACTATAAGGAAATGAACCATAGATACACAATAGGGATAGTGTACTCCGTCGGAGATTCCATTCTGGGATGAGATTCCTTTTCTAAGGCAAATGTGGGAACACCCATGCTATTGAATCGTAAAATATACAGAGTTTCATATTTACAGATATTAACAGCAATGATTTAATTCCCTTCCCTTATTTAACATTACTAACCGCAAGGGCAAAACAACTGACATTGTACTCGCCTCCACTAGAGAGAAAAGAAACAAATAAGCTAAGGACGGCACGTCATTTGATAAATTTGAGTGGCAACGTATAAAAAAGCTACGCTCACGAACCCTTATCGCAGAGACTTACTTTCTGCTTGCGAACTGCCCCTATTCTGGAATTTCTACGTGCAGAGCTCTGCTTATTGGCTCTTGCACTTACATTCACGTCGTTCGTACGTTTAAGAGGTATCACAGAATTACTGTGACCGATAGTGCACTTCGGTATATTTCTGTGCACTTAGACTTCCATTAGAAACGGAAAAAGTAATATTCACCTTCAAGTGCCTTCGTTAAAATTGTGAATTCTTCATACCTGCGAAGTTGACGGAAGGCCAGTCAATTGTTTGTTACAGTAAAAGCCGGTTCTGCGGTAGTACATAATTTGCGAATTTTCTCAGATAAGAGTTTGAAGCTTATTAAGCCAATTAAAAGGGCCAAACTTGAAGACTTAAAATTGAAAAAGTTCACAAAAAAACTTTAAAAGTTTCATTAAGATTTAATGTGATATAAGTACAATTAGTACTTCATTGGAATTTGACTTGTAAATTGCAAGTGTTGAACTTATTGCAATTAGTTCTCAATTCTGATTTAAAGTGCAAGTTAGCACTTGGTTGATTATTGTCTTGTGTTTGTTCGTGAGCTCAAATAAAGAGTTGCTTTGATTTTTACTTTGGATTTTGGTCTCTCATTACCAAGTTTGCTAATATTCACAAGTTGAAAAGTTCACTGGATTATTCAGTTAATTAATTCGAAATTGATTTATCTTGCGTTGGGTACAAACCCCTGTATTTGGATTGGATTTATCAAAAATAATGTCTACTAAACGCTCGTGAAAACCGAAAGCTATCCGAGCTACAGAATCTGTACTCTCCGATGTTCTGAACACTATGCATTGAAATGGTGTAATGTCAACCAACAAAAAGATTTCAAAATGAGTTTCGAGAGGCAAGAGCCAGAGTAACTTAATCGGTTCAAGCGGCCTCTCTGGAGCTCTGAGGATGGCAGATCCGTAGGTTCGAATCCAGCTGTCGACAAAAAGTAAAGTTTTTCTTTAGAATGGGAGTGGAACGTTTCAACACAGTACATAATTTAATTATAGATTGTATGAGGATATTTTGTGAAATTTGCCGTACACACAATTGAATTAAATATTGCTTGAAGACAATTTTGTTGAATTTACAACAATTTCTTTTCATTGTTGAGCCAAGGTACATCATGGGACATTCAAAAAAGAGAAGTAGATTACGGTTTGAAGAACTAATTAAAAACCACATTCTGTTTTTGAATAATGGAATCCTGTGGAGTGCACCTCATTGTTCATATCACTGGAATGTTGCGGTAAATTTGAAGACTTCGTGCCCTAGTATGCTACAACTGAACTGAAAGCTGATGGATGTCGAGAATTGCATACCTTTTATGCTGTCACTTCAGCATAAAATTCCCTTTTATTTTCCTTAATGTTCGCTTGATACTTAGAGCAATTGCTTTTCTATTCCATTTGTAGGTTTCCACAGGAAACGACATTTCAAATGACTTTCTCAATTGTACCTTTGTTTCAGTTCGATGGAATTTAAATGTTAATTCTGGTCATTCTGTGATACATCTTCGTAAATATCATCTTTTGGTTTGTAGCGAGTAATGCCTTTCGTTTGAAAATCATTTTCAACTACTTCAAAAGAGTTTTTCTTTTTCAAATTTTATAACCTTGTGATATCATATGTATTAAAACGTATCGCGTTAAAATTAGCTTTGGGATAATAAAACAGATTTCTGACCCTTTACATTCACCTAATACAAAGTAATAACAACACGGGATGGCCTTCACAAAAGAGAGAGAAGGGAATCAAAACTACAGCTCTGTTCTCAATTTCTAAAGCCGAAGTGAATGCTGCTGTCAACGTGTTACCGATATGTCATCCAGATCAGTCTGAAAAGCAACGACTCTTCCGTTATGACATCGGTTTACCGAAGACCAAAAGTCATACATTAAACATTTGAAAAATAAGCGAAGGAAAAACGGAAACGTTTCTGAAACTCGTATGAAGTTCCTTTGTTACCGAATCTTTAGATTTGCTCTACAACCCGCAGCCTTTTGTCCACCTTTCATACAAATGCGTTCTAGAGTATTTCTAATAATGCATGACAAAGCAACTGATGCATTCTGTTATCTACACAATAGGCGATATTAAACACGATTTATAAACGCGTTTAAACATTATTGTTCGGGGTATTCTTCTTTTTGTCGTTTTGTGGATATATAAGTATATCAATTTCTATAGAGATGTTAAGAAAGATATTTTTCATTTTGCAGCAATCATCGAACTCTGGTTTATGTAAAAGGGTAAATACGTTTCGCAAAATCAACATCCCAGAAAGTGTTCCAATAAAACATATACTTTCTGTTATATTTAATAAGTGAATCATGCTTGATTAGACACTTATAAGAAACGTTTTACTTATCATTTTATCTGCAGCAAATGACATTTTTATGAATTACACAAGCAAAACCTTTATACTATTAGGAATCTTATGTCCTCTGGGATCTGTCCTGTGTCTCCCTCGGATTATTGATATTGACTATGACACACTGTAAGAAATTTATAAGATCTGACAATACTAAGTATAATTTATTGTAACACAGGGAAAAATCATCCGAAAATAAATGAAGTTATTATTATTATTATTTGCTTTAAATACTATATTGATACGAAATTAGTGGAGAGAATTTAAGGAACTGAATGCTAGACGTGTACTTATCAATACACTACATTGTCATATAGACGCATGTAGAAGATCAAATCTATGGGAAAATGTTTACATTTTATTGCCCACTAAATTTGAAATACGTACAGTAGTATACCATGAACCGTAGGCTCGTTCCATGAGCCGTACCCGTTTCACGAGAGAGTTTTAATGGCTATCATTTAGGACCTTGATGAAACTTTGCTTCAACTAAAAATGATCCACTGCGCCCGCAACCACGTCTCCGACAGCGGGCGCACAAAGTCACAGCCTTATCTTAGGATCTTTTTTTTTTTTTTCAGAGCTCAAGCCTACACCTTTTTCAAATTTCGGAAAAATTCATCATTATCCGTGAAGAAAGAGAGGGTTCTGACCCAAGTCTCAGCTGCCGCGTACTCAAACTCAGCTGCTTTCTTCACTAAAGGAAAAGTCTCGCTCTCGTCTCCTTGTCTTTCCGTTTGCGGAACTTCCAGAGTGGCTGGAGTGTACAATTTTGCCAGTTCTCTGGATCAGGTTCTGCAGCCGGAGTTTGAATTCCGGTCGTCGGATACGTCATGGATCGAACACCTTGCATCAAAGCTGCTGTACGTGGGTATTCGAGTGCATTGTGTCGAGAGTCAGCAATGGCTACCAGATACATGCTGGCGTTGGGAGCTGTTTCGTTCGAAGCAAAAAAAAAAAAACAAGAAAACTCTCATGTCCGGTTAAGATTTCAGCCACGAACGAACCGGGATAGCACCCACATGGGAACGATTGTTCTTTTGTCATCGTTCTCGAGACGAGCTGTTTCTTGTAAATTTTCCCAAGTTCCACGTTACAGGGTTTAAGCGGGAGCCAGCCGTCTGTATCTTGTAGGTCCATTCGTTACTCTGAGTCAAAGGAATTCGACATTATATCTATGCGATATGCGGTCGCAGCCTTCACAAGGTCACAGATCCATGGAGTCAAGTTTTTTGGCTTCTCGATCTCGCTGAGTACAGCCATACTGTCGGATAAGATCCGTACGCTCGCATTCGGCAGAAAATTGCCTAATCAGTATGATACGTTTTTATAGCCACATCCTCTACTTGAAAAACGATTCGGCGCCATTCATTCTAAATTTCAAAGATTGCATAACGTTCCCTACCCGGAGTACACAAAATATGCGGGCGCAAATAGATTCTCTCCTCGCAACCGTTCAGTAAATATACCATACCCCTCATACAGTTGTTTCCCGAGACTACATGACAGGTCGGGAGATCTCCTTGGTGTATTAGAGAGGTTTTGACTTCTGTCTTCTGGAGCGCTTCCTTGGAAGTAGGGATATTGCATTTTTGTCCCCCTGAAAAATATTGCCTTCTGGAAGTCGGCCAGCCAAGACACACAGCGAACTGGCAGAAATCGCTCTCTAGTCTCTGCATATGCGAAGCTCATAGACCTATTGGAAGGACGCCACTTCTCTGGTCATTCCACCGTGAACTGTGAGCATACACCATTGTTCACTCTATACCACAGTTGTAGACAATTGGAAGCCCCACCCTTTAACCCCCACGTTTCCCGCGCGTATTACGCAATATTTCCTATATTTTGCGCAACTCTTTGCATCACGCAATAGAAGTGTGAGTAGCTCAAACTCTTGTCGATTGTGACTCTCAGAACGATAATCTTGTAGCAAGATTCAATAATAAAGAGAGCTGCCAATCTCAAATGCATTCGAATGTCCGCCCACCCCCTTGTCAGTGGGCAAAGGCTGAGGAGAAAATTTTTAGATGAGAGGGCCGAGACTTGGAAACGTGCCTCATTCCCTCTTATTGTGGAACTTTTCTCCACTCCCAGTTAAACTTGTTGGCTCTTCTGCCTCACTCTATGCTAGGGATCTTCTCAACTTCCAATGCTCGGCCTCCAGCCACGTCTGGGTCTCTAGCTCACCCCAGTCCCCACAAAACCCTCAACACGGAACAGCATTGGATTAAGTGCACCAAAAGCCCACGTCAAGTGGGTTCAGACCTATATAATTATGCACTATAAATACTAATATAGTCACGTTTAATGCTGAGAGTGTCACCTACAGAGTTAGCCCCCCTCACACCAGGTCTGAAATCACTTTACGACCATACGCTCGGTGTCGGACTTTGTAGTAGAGTCAACGGTCGAGCTTATTGTTCCACGCTGTACCGCTTGACTTTTCCAGTCCATCTCTTGAAGACCTCAGTCTTCAGACTGTAGTAACACTCAGTCCCATGCTACCGGACATTTAGCCTAGATTTCGAACGAGTGCCGGTGTACTAGCTGGTGCCTCGCAATAGCACCTCACTTCAGGCTCTCTCTCGAGAGAGCGCCCTTAGGCGTCAGATCGGCCACTTGCCTAGCCTCTGACTGAGTGCCAGATGCAGTGGCTTAGTTACATTGGATAGGCGCGCCTAGTCTAGAAACTTTAAAACACTGTCATGGTAGCCCATCCCCATAACTGACTTGAGCAGCCAGGTTGTCACACCAGTGATACCACACTCTTGGGCAACGAAGTTCGTAGGGTGTCGCCTGCCACCCTGTGTACAACGCCTTATGCCGTAGCATGATGTACTTCTCCCTCTTTAGCACCATTGATCTCGAACCGTTCCATGGAGTTCCCAGACCCACGTAAGATAAATCCCAGACGTAAGTGAGTTGGCCACTTACTTGCTCGGATCGGGTAATGGCCGCACGACCCGGCACCGGAAGGGCCCTCTCTGCCAGGCTTGTGCTGGACCAACGCAACTAGGCCGTTTTAGAAAGACAGTGGACTCCCTCGGTCTGTCCCAGGGTGTGACAGTCTCTCTCTCGCTCTCTCTCTCTGTAACACATTTTTATATATAATAAAAATACACATATATGCGAATTTCACATTGTTTTCCATAATTCATATGAATTAATATCGAATTCAACGTGATAAAAACCTCAAATATATTGCGAACCTGTGGAGATCTTCGAAAATTTCAGGAATCACTTACCTTTTGCTCAACTTTGTATGACAGGCTCTGCACGAGAAAAGGAAGAATTTAACATACGCTGCCAAGCTCGATCCCATTATGGTGTCTTACAACGAGGACTAGCTCCATAACGCGTATAATAGTTGAACATATTACAGAATAAAATCAGAATACGATTATATGAAAAAAATCTAAGGTATGATGTTGTTTTATATTTCATAAACGGTTGTGAGAGACTTATGAAACTGTTAACAATGTGGTACGGACTGTAGTCTCATGTGACACATAAAGAAATTTATGAGAAGAAACAACGCTCCGGCATATATTTGTAAGACGTATAACACTTGAAGTATAAGATGATAAATAAACATTGATTAATTTCTATGAAATTTATGTATTGTTATCTCCATACAACTTAATTACTTTGTCGACTTCTGATATATTGTTTTTCCATTGCTTATGTGTTTGTGCTAAGTAATTCATGATGTTCAATTACCTCACAATTAGCCACCGCAACTCTCTCTAAGACCAAACATAATTAGTTATATCAAATCAGGTATGAAAGTTTCTTAGCCGTTTTCTACTTTTCTTCTTATATTATTTTTGTTCTCATTTCTTGGAAGAGCTGTCTTTAATTGCAAACTTTTTCCGAGACAGACAAATGACTGTAATCGTCTGTTACTATTTGAAGTGCGAAAAAGACGTCGCAAAAGTGTTAGAAGGAAAATTTTTAAAATATAGGAAAACATTTTGTATTTTTACTTCAGCTAAATTCTATCACAAGTCACTGCAAAAAGTAGTAAACTGCTATTGGTTTACTTTCACAATCACTTTACAGTCACAAGGAATCTGTCAGCAAAAAGTAAAAAGGAGAAATCGTGTCTGTGATGAAAGAAACGTGTGTCTTCTTACAACATTTTATTACAAATGGTTGGCAACGGCTTATTGCGGTTTTGTGTGAAGCTCGCCATTGCGTGCTTTTTTTCCCTACCAGAAAATTCACTGTCGCAACAGCTTCATGGAAATTCCTTTATCAAGCGGGGGGAAAAGTTACCTCATTAGAAAGGCAAGTATTATAGAAATATTTTAGTTGTGCGCACTTATTTGATGTCAAGGTATTTGTTTTAATCTCTCTTTTGTTATTTTCTTCTTGTTAGATCCACAGGCGACTATCATAGTGGGTCCTTAGCTGTTTTGTTAAGCATTTTAATTTCCTCTTCCTGCCGTCCGCTCACTAGGACTATTTCCTAGTGTCTCATGTTCGTTTCCTTTGTTAGCGTGTATATTTCATGAATAAAAATAATACGAAATAAAATAAGAAGTTCGCGCCCAGAAATACTAAACTTGGCTGACTACTCTACGAAGATCCATATAATATAGGAATCAACTTCAGTCGTCTCAAATTATAAAACTTTATATGCAAGAGATATGAACA
>JJRW01S0002033.1:57262-67862 GCA_001188405.1 Loxosceles reclusa
AAAAAACCTACTAAAAACCGTTCTGAACGAACCAAAGGTACTAGAGAGGGACAAATCAGATAGATTTTCAATAGCTTATTAAGGCAAATCCGCCTTGTTCCCTGTGAAGAAAATCTTTACTTCATGTCGACGCCGGGAATCGAACCCGGAACGTTCTACTCCGGAGAGCCGCTTTAACCAGTTAATATACGCCGACTCTTGTCTGTAGAAGCTTATTTTGAAGTCTTTTGTGGGTGGACATTACATTACATCCCTGTCGTTTTACATTTCAGTGAACCGCAGACACATGACATTATTAACTTTTAGTAAGCTCTATAAATATTACACAATTAGAAAGCGGTGATCTATTCGCTAAGGTATACTGGCGGTGTTCATAGAATCAAGATATCTATGTTTTCTGGAGCAACCCTACATCATTGTGTTCTATTGCGTTGACTACTAGCCCTCAAACTATCTGGACTAAGGTGGACGAAAATATATGTAGTTACTAGTTAAATAATGGTCTTGTACACTGATAATATTGGGCACATATGCCGTAAAATATAAAAACCTGCAATTTAAAAACTTGAGTAACACATGAATTTGATTCAAAAAAATTAAAACGGAGTCAGTAGCGTAAGTTTCTTTCGGCAAAGTTAAATAAAATCAATGCAGTATAATATAATACAATGCAAAATAAAAGAAAGCAACAGGCAAAAGCCTACTACAGCTGACCACGTCGAAAATCCACAAAATTGCGGAGACCTCTTCCGTCGTCATATGCTACAAGACTCTGGTGAACAGCATCGACGAACCGAGCATAAAATTCAGCAGACCTAGCATCAAATTTAAAGTTCTAAGTACAAACGGTGTCAAATAATAAACCTTCAGAATTTTTCAGACTTAACTCTGTATGAATGTTTTGCACAAATAATCTGCAGTACTTATAAATTTTAATTCCAAAAACAACAATTGCAATAACAAAGTAATAAGTCTCCAAGGGCAAGAACATATTAGCTGAGCTCTCACTAAGGCTAACAATCGCTGAAGAAGTTTTATTAGGGCTGCTCAGGCTAAAGTGTTTCTTGGAAAACACATCAGTCTGAAGTTCCAACTTGTGCGCTCCAACCACCAAAGCGGAACTTGTGATACTTCCAGCCAAAGTAATGTTTCTGGCACTTTCCTTATATCCCTCTCCATTTCGTGTCTTTCCAGTACTTCTAGCTGGCTACCACCGACAAGATTTAAATGCAAGTGGACATTCCAAAGAGCTTCGCCTATACTTAGATTGAATACTTCGCTGCCTTATAGCAGTGTCACCATTGGCACCATTCGACTGTCCAAATACAGGATTGTTTCCCATTCCCTTTTCTTTATCAAATTCAATGCGAACTCCGAAAACTGAAGTGGATACATCACAACTACCAGACTGACACAGGGATATAGGTAAAACACCACGTACATACAGATTAAGTCTTGGTCTCTTGCCCCGTTAGTTCGCGTTTGCTGTGCGATTTGGTTCCGGGTTAGTGGAGCAGACTATATTCATGTTAAACTGACCAGAATGAACATTATCTTCTGCCTTATGATCTACTTTATCTCCTATGAATATTTGTTCTTAAATCATAAGGTCGTGTTGTACTTCAGTGTCATTTTTATGTCCAGTAAATATTCAGTTCAAATATCTGCATTTTCACTGAATTCTATGAAATTTTACGATAATACGCTTTTCAGTGCTCCGAGGGTGTGTCGGAGGAGAAGACAACATCAACAGCGTAGGTATCGAACCACGTTTTCTTCTTTTCAACTTGAAGAATTGGAACGAGCTTTCCAAATCAGCCATTACCCAGATGTGTTTCATCGAGAGCACCTAGCCGCGCGCATCGACCTTCCCGAAGCACGTGTTCAGGTATTCATTCTTCTTATATATGTGATATACTTAATACGAAAGGAGTGCTCGTTTATTTCTTCTTTGTCTGCAAACATTATATCGAAATTCATTACTGTAATACACAAATTCAATCAAAAGGACTTGTAAAAGCTATTATCTGAATATGCAATCATTAACAGAAGTTTGAGTTCACTTGAAGTTTATGTCATTACGCAACTTTAATACAGCTGTAAGAAAGTGGGAAAGACACACAACTGTAAAAAACAAACAAGAAGTAACAACAAAGTTAACAATTTTCACGTAACAAATGCACTAAAGTGCCAAAAGTCAAGGAATAGTAATATGCAGATATCCAGGTATTGGTGAGCATTGCGTAAAATGCGCATTAACGGGCAAAGCGTTGTCAGTTCTTTCAGTTGTACGGTAGTGAATTCAGTGAAACGTCGTCTGACGTGATTACACGACTAGAATTTACCAAATTTGAACGCGGAATGCTAGTTGGAACTAGAGGCATGAAATATTCCCTTTCTAACATTGTTCGGGAATTCAACATTCCTCGATCCACAGTGTCAAGATTGTGCCGAGAGTACCTAATTTCAGGCAATACGCTCCACCATGGATAAGGTAGTGGACGACCACGTGTTCTTAATTACTGCGACCAGGATGCCTGAGTATAGTAGTCCGTGCTAACGAACACACGACACTGCGTCAAATAACATGAATAATCAATTATTCACGTACTAGGCACGTGTCATGAGGTCTGTGCAGCGACATTTTGTGTTGATCGGATATCGCAGCAGAAGACCGACTCAAGTGCCTTTGCTAACAAACCGACTTCGGCAGCTACTCCTATCTTGGGCTCGTGAACATGCCAGTTGGACAGTAGATGGCTGGAAAAACGTAGCTTGATTAGATGAGTCACGGTTCCAGTTGGTACGAGTTGATGGTAGGTTTCGGTGTGGCGCAGATCTTACGAGGTCATGGACTCAAGTTGTCAACAAGGTACTGTGAAAGTTGGTGGAGGTTCCATAATGGTGTGGGATGTTTTTACATGGCATGGACTTGGTCCTCTGGCCAAAGTGAACAATGCAGTGACTGGAAATCATTATCACCGGCTGATTGGAGACCGTTTGCAGCCATTCATGGACTTTATGTACCCAATCAATGATGGGGGTTTTGCCAGGATGACCATGTGAGTCACCGGGCCAAAATCGTTCGCGATTGTTTTGACGAACATTCCGAAGAACAACGAATGATGTGGCCTTCTAAATCTCCAGACAAGAACTCCATCGAGCATATTTGGGCTATGATCAGAAGGTCCGTTCATGCGAAAGATTCTACTACTGCAACACTTTATCAATTATAGACGGTTATATAGACAGCAGTATAGCTGAATATTTCGTCCAGGGACTTCCGACGACTAGTTGACTAAATGTCATGTCAAGCTGCTGCACTTCGCCGGTCTAAAGGCGGAATGACACGATATTAAGAGTATCCCATGACATTTGGCCCTTTAGTGTAAAACAGATTGTAATATCCACTCACAAAAGACTTCAAAATAAGCTTCTACAGACAAGAGTCGGCGTAGCTTAATCGGTTAAAGCGGCCACTCTGGAGCTCTGAGAATGGCAGATCCGTAGGTTCAAATCCAATGTCGACAAAAAAGTAAAGTTTTTCTTTACAAGATGCAGTACTTGGTAATGTCGTCACAGTTTGAAATTACGTCGCAAGTAATTTACAGTTGCTACTAGGGATGTTTTTACACCAGATAGACTTAATAACTGAGATCAGTTCAGTTCCATTATAGTTGGTTGTCTCCCTGCGTCTTTGTCCTTCAGAACAGTCCATACATTTTCTATAGGATTTAAGTCCGGAATCTTGCCGGGTCAGTCAAATACAGTGAAGTTCTGCTGTTTCAGATAGGACGATATGAGATTCGACCTGCGCGATACGGTGCACACCATGCATGAAGATATTGCAATCGTGAAAAAGATCCACATGCAGAATGTAACTTATCATATAATAAATCTAGATATTTTGTGCCGTTCACCGTGCTGTTTATGCATTGGTAGAAAATGAATAGCAGCTGTTCCAGAACCTGACCTAGCATCCCATATCATTTGACGCGGGCCCTACTTCACTGAGCAAGAACCGTACATCATATAGTATTCCTTTTGGTCGACACAAAAAGCACCTTACCTCATTGCCCCGCTGACCAGGATTAATATTTCTGCTCCAACTGCGTCTTCTTTTTCTGCTTCATTACAGGTGCTAGTCGAGGTTTCTTTGCTACTATCCGTGACAACACTCCAAATCCTTATTTAAACGACTTGGTACGGCCATCACACTTAAATCGGTTTCTGCAGCCAACAAAGTTGGTTTAATTTTCTTACAGAAACTCTTATACGAACGGACAACGATTCGTCCTATGAGATGGCCGTTCCTAGGCGTTGCTGTCTTCAGTCGACTTGATAGTTTCCTCGCAGTAAATATCCAATCACATTCTTCAAGAAACTTGCCCATTTGTCGACCCCGGAACATGAATCACGGATCTGTCAGCTACTGAGGGACCGCTTTCCCATTTAAACTGCGCCGACGGGTATCTGGACAGCTTATTATCGAAGTCTTTTGTGGGGGAAACTTTACGAATCATACTTCACTATGATATTATCCACAGAAGTCTTGCTTATACTCAGTTTTCTGACTCTTTTCCGTTCAGAATAATCTTTATCCTTCAGAAAATTATCTCTCTTTGCATTTGCTGCTCAAATCTGTTTTCTTACCCATACCAAACTGTAGGAAGAACAACCTCACGAATACGAACACATAAATAATTTTTCTTGTTAGTAAAAACCCTATTTATAAAAGTCAAGGCTGTAATACTAGAGGAAGGAAGACCAACATTTTATTAACAACAGCTCTATATACACACACACACACACACACATAGATTAATTCACGTTCGTGGTAATAAAGTAAACTTCAAACCTTGGGCAAAGAAGGTACGTTATGATCACGTAATTGCATGCGTTATGAAAACCTGTTTGCTTGCAATTAAATCGCCTGTAGGTTTGCTCTAGAATAATAACCTCAGTGAATGATTCTGTTCTGGAAGAGCTTCTCAGTTCCAAAGAAGGCTATTCTTAAACCCAAAATTCAAGAAAACTGCAAAGAGAAAGAAAAGACTTGCGTTTTCCAAAAATGGCATATATCAAGTAATAAAACTTGCAAAAGAAAGCAGCATTTCACAGCTTGTTCCAGTGATGTACAAATGGCTTTAAAGGAACGCCGAAAAAGAAAGATAACAACTGAAATTATATAAGAAGTTAGGTCTTTTGCAAATAAAGAGAAACTTTTCAAACGTTGAGCATATTGCATTAAGCGCGAAATAACTCAGAAAGTTCTGCTTTGGTTGACTCTAAATCTTCCCAAAATATAAGTAATTGACTTATTTAATCATGGGAAGAATATAAAATTATGAACGTATAAATATCCAATATATTTTAACCATTTAAGAGTGCTCGTACCTGATACTTAATACATGAATCACTTAATGCAGAAATGTTTTTATGATATACAAACATATCAAACATGTCTTAATAAGGGATACGGGATATGGCATCCCTGATCTTGATAAAATCTGAGCACCACTTCAGAATCAAGTTATCTAGAACTGTAGATGGAGGAAAAACCAAACTCTGCCATGCATGTATGGAAAGGAAGTTTGCAGATATTCATGACTCTCTTTGTGGGGGCTAAACCTGCAGAGAGACGCATTTTCTCAGGGTATTCCGAAGAGTTTTGATGGGAATGAAGTCCGAAGAATACGCTAGCCACCGCATACAAGCGCCGCCTTTGCTTTCAAGGTACTCATCCATTAGCCGCGATGTGTGGAGGAGTACAAAGATTTTGTACTCATTGTTTGAGAGTAGAGCCTCACGAAGGATTCAAGGATTTGATTTCGATACCTTACAGACTTCCCAGTACCCTCTGAAAGTATGTGCAAGTCGTTGCGATATCCCAAAGATAATACAGCCACTATTTCAACCTATAATCCGACCCACATTTACAATTAAAAGCTTAGTGTTTAACAGCGTTATTGCGCTAATCCTGTTCTTCTCGTTTACTTTCTCTGTCTCCAAACACTTTTATGTGTTTATTTATGTGTTTATTTATATTACTTTTAATGTTTATTATCTAATTCTAGGGCTAATTTTGATTCATCCCTAAAGACTATGTTAGACTAACGCGAATCAATCACTTGTCATCATCACCATCAGGAGGTGCTACAGGTTGTACCAGTAGTGGTGGTTGGTCAGGTTAGGTAGATAGGAAGAGGTGTGGCAAGATAGGTATCGTAAGTGTAGGCAGCGTGCAGGCGTAAGTGGTAAGAGCGGTTTAGACGGCTTTATAAGGTAGTAGTGGTGGATGGGGTGGTTTGATAGTAAGTAAAGTTGGTAGGACAGGCGTCTAATGTTGAAGCTGCGGGAGTAGGTGAAAAAGATCAATTTAAGTGCTGTAGATGTTATTAGGGGTGTGATGGGCAGTATGTGAGGCATTTTCAGTCAAATTATTGCTTCAACCAGTCTCATGGTGATTGCAATTAGATTAATTGCATTCGCCTGGCACTTAAAACCTTAGCACTTAAAGTGTCCAAAAACCTTGATATTTGAAATCCTTCAGCAAGCAGCCTTCGCGTCACGAAATTGGCGGATGTAGGTTTTCCAAATTCTGTCGGTAGCCACGGCTGAGAATGCTGGTCAGTTGCTCAGCGATTGAGTTTCGACAGCAACACGATGTACTAGTCATCCAAGAATCTTGTAGCCCTAGGATGATCTAGGGAACGCGTCTCCGAGTATTTGTTCCACTCGTTTGAAATTGTTTCCCATAACGCAAGCTGAAACAAAATTGCCGACAGGAAAGCAATTGTCGAATTCCTTAATGGACGTGCTGCCTCAAGCCTTCTAATAGCAAGACAACGTTGAACATCCTCAAGATGCATTCGTTGTGTCATATCGAAGCTTATTCGATTCAAAATTAACTCCAGTGTTCTTCGAAACATTTTATTTCAGCAGGGAGACCAT
Organism: Loxosceles reclusa; assembly: GCA_001188405.1. Classification (NCBI taxonomy): domain Eukaryota; kingdom Metazoa; phylum Arthropoda; class Arachnida; order Araneae; family Sicariidae; genus Loxosceles; species Loxosceles reclusa. The sequence continues at coordinate 64,217 of JJRW01S0002033.1, forward strand.
TAAGTGTAAAGAGGCGCTTTCAACCTCACATAATTTGGATATTTTTAATAGAACAAATTGCGTTTGAGCATATTACTTGATATTACATCTCTCCATCGATGATAACAGAATTTCCCTGAATAAAGTCTTCGGATGCACTATCTATTTGAGAATTTGCATAGCGCACGCTTAACACTTGGAAATTAGTGTGCTCAAACTTTATAACAAACGGGGTCGGGACACTAACCTGGATCATTCTGTGCCAGAGAGACTGCTCTACCAATTGAGTTACGCTGGTGAGTGTCTGGGCAGCTTATTACCTATGTCTATTAAGGAGAGGGGACCTCTCAACTTGCTTTAGAAAAGGACGAAGAATAAATTGTTTGTTTTCTTGTCTTCTTACTTCTCTTTAGGTATGGTTTCAAAATCGCAGAGCTAAATGGAGACGAGAAGCAAAAGTCAAAAGCCCTCCACTAGATGATTGTCTCAAGAACATCGATGCAAATGCTTTTTCCGTCGAACTATTTGAAAATGTCACGGCAGGTAATTATAAACCACACTATTTCAAACGTATTACGCTATACATATGTATATGTTTGTGTACTAGTAAACTAAATCAGTGAGCAGCAGGTTTAAAATCTGTGAGCATACTCATTTGGGAGAGTTAAGGAACACTAAATAACTGGCATCACAGACGACTTCATGTAGTTCCACAAGGGTTAAATACAAAGTAGTGGCAATACTGCAGTGACGTAAAGGATGTGTGCCAGAGGTCACTAGAGACCTCTGGAGACGATAGCAGACGGGCAAAGTGAAAGTAACGACATCCTTGGAAACATAGTCACTATGGACGAAACATGACCTCAATCTTACGAACCACACTTGAAACGATAATCTATTGAATGAAGTATCCTGGCTCTCTCGCCTCGTCCACAGAAAGTACGCCCTGTGCAACTTTCTGTGGACACAATGGACATCACCTTCACAGCACTTTGCTGTGAAGGTGATGTCCGTTGTGTGGTATGGCATTCAAGGCGTGCTACTGTCACACTGTATCTCAAGGACAGACTGTTAACGCTGCCTACTACTGAAAGTTCCTGTACAATCACCTGTGTTCAGCACTTAGGAGAAAGCGACGACACTTGTTGGTAACTAGCCCAATAATCCATGACTAACAATGCGCAGATTCACACTGCGGACGCTGTCAAAGGATGGGAGGTACTGGAACAATCGTAATGAGTTGGCACAGCTTAACCTCTTTAAAAATTCTTGTGCCATTAAACTCCAACCAATCAACCAAGCACTCGTTATGAGTTCGTGCGAATGGGATATCTTCGACAAAATGAAAGAACCACTGCGAGGAGAGAAAGCATGAGGACGCAAGAAAGATTATTCGCGCTATAGGGCGGTCACTGCTGGACATCAACAGAAGTGGAGGAGCTGATGGCGCACGACCCCTCCTTCCACAAAATTTGCTAGAAGATGATGGACATGGTAGGCCATTATATATATATATAAGGAATGTAAGTATTTTGTACTATTTTGTACATCTGGTAATAAAGTTATTTGAGAACTGTCGACGTGCTGCCACCACTTTGTATTCAACCCTTGTTTATATGTCATGTGAACGTGAGGAATAAGGTTTGAGACTACGGTTAAACTGTACCTTTTTGTTCTAAACCTGCATTGAAAGTACCTGACAAGATATCACGTTTGGCAAAGTAAAGGAATACTACGATCGTAACGGCCGACGTTCGGACTTCAAACATGACGTTAGCCATTTTATGGTTTTATGCTCCTACCGAATAATGGTTGTCAGAGTTCTTATCACTTGTCTCCCCGTTCTGATCCCCAAATGCCTTTTCCTTTTACTAGAAAAATACACGACAGAATGCTTTTGCTTGTGCCCACGTTGGGCTTTGACATTGGTTCTTAAGTAATAATTGATATGATGTCCAATATGAAGATTTCAACATCTGTGATTACGTAGGATAATTGTCGACAATATGAAGGGCTGATTTTTTTTATTCGCTGGTTTCCCGGTTGAGATGTGTAGAAGCATCATTTGGTAAATGTTTTATCAAAACAACTAACTCTATATACCCAGCGAGTAATTTTATTTTTTGATGTAGTCGCACGTTTAGTGGTAAAGATATTCACATTGAGATGTTCTTTGAGCCACAATGGAACTACCTTGTTCCAATTGTTCAAATTTGAGAAAAGGTTTCTCGTGACATACGAACTAAATTTGTTTTAGTAGCGCTGTCTTTTCATCAAATTTTGTCTTCTGCTCCAACTGGACACTATTACTCTTTTGACTCGTACTTCTGAGTTCTAGGCGTCTTAAGTATTTTGCCTTCTTTGTTCCGTGACAGACATTACTTGATTATACTACAAATGAAGTTGTTGGTTGAAAAACGATAGTTAGACACCATACTTGGTGCCATTCATATTAGCTACTCCTGTCGTGAAAGGGCAGGTTTGAAATCCAGGCCATGGAATTAAAGCAACGCCCAATGCTTGAGCCTTGAAATTTCTCAGATTCGAGATGGGACAGAAATACAAAATTGTTCACCATTCGCAAATATTCAACAGTTCCTGGATTCACCAACATAGCTGAGTAGTTGGAGCGCTTTAATGACGTGTGTAGAGACGTGGGTTCGAATTCTGCTTTCGCCCTGATCAACATTCACAAGCTCAGTTGTAGCATATGCATTTCTGCTGAAAATATCAAAATACTTGCACTATGTCCCTGATTATTATTATTTTGAGGATTAATAAATATTATAAAAATTTTCCCCACGAAAATGTAAAATTAGCACTATTGAAGGCGATGAAGTTATAAGTAAATATTTAGTTAGCTATAGACTCTACAAGGTTGTTTTGTAATGTTGGCATTCTTTCATCTATATAATGAAAGATGCTGTGTGTGTATGTGATACGTGTACCTGCCAGGGAAACTGTTACACCACCTTCAAAATTCCACAGAAAGTTCTTCATGGATATAGGCATTGCAGTGCCAAATATTACATTTCTATCCTTTATCGATCGTTTGTGAAAAGCAAAACAAGAACTCGTCTTAATGTATTTCTACAGGATAATGAATTTCAAAGTATTACCCAATGTTAGAAGATTACCCATCACTTCTAATTAAGCCCACTTGACACTTGCATCTTATAGGATTAAGACTGCAGCCTTTCGCATACGCAATGTAATCCGTTTCCAATTCAATTATTGCATGAGTGCTTATAAATATCGAATTTCAATCATTTTTAAAGCTTCTATTTAAATAAAAGTCCTAACTGCTCTTGTGCAGATGTAGATGTACATGAGACGATGGAAAGTTCCCTTTTGCTGCATATATACTTCACGATGAAGATTATATTGCAAATCACTAGTTTCGGAAGTTTCGATGTGACTTCTCTTTTCATTTATAAGGCTTAGATACGAAAAGATCGGTGAAATAATCTTTATTGAAGAGTAAATATCATGAAAACGAATTTTCCATCATCTCGTGTACATTTTAAAGGTTCCGAACTGCGAGTAGAGTGTTGTAGTAATATAGCGATAAGAGGTTTAGTATATTAAGTAAGTATTTACAATGTGCATAATTGAATGAGCAGGGACATACTATAATGTAAGGATGGTATATTAAACAAAAACTGAA
>JJRW01S0002034.1:88015-98707 GCA_001188405.1 Loxosceles reclusa
GAGTTGCTGCACTTCGCCGGGCGAAAGGAGGACCGACACGATATTAAGAGGTATCCCATGACTTTTGTCACTTCAGTGTAGTGTAACTCTGGACTAGACTACGTAACCTGCAGAAGTAATGGTATCACACGGCAAAAGAAGATGAAATAGGAAATGATGGAGAATGTTATGTTCTCTCCATGGTGGCTTAAGAGTGGCTTACCTGAAAAAAATCCAAACAAATGAGTTTTCCATCATGATTACGTCATTAAATCAAATAATCAGAAGGTCTTAGCGAATTTGCCGTCTGTATGGTACACAAACGGATGAGGCTTTCCCCTTGTGACAGCAAACTGTGCATGTGAAAATAATATAGATCTGATCTCCTATGATATCAAGCCGATCATCTCGGATATTGCCAACCATTAACACCGACGCGGGACAATGCCACACATAATGTATCTGACCCAGAAGTTTTCCGAGATAGAGATTTGTGGATTACTAACAACTTACTCTTAGTGTAATAATGAAAATACTGGACATAAATAATCTGCTCAAAAATGTCGACCCTGCTGGTACGCTTCAAAACGCATGGAATCAGCAGATTAGCGGAAACTGCGCATGGACTTCCAATGAAGTGCTAGGCTATATTTCACATAGCAGAGACGCTTTCTTAACTAGTGAGAGACTACGCCCACAAATAATGCCCTTGGCAGCTAAATAGGCCAGCAATCTCCTGTTGGTTAATTAGCGAAACACTGTTTTAATAAAAACTTGTGGTTTTCACAAAAGATCATTTTAAATGCCTGTTAAGTATTTTTTCTTTCATAAAATACACTGCTCAACAAAATTAGAGGATCACTCATGTTGAACGATTTTATGAAAAGCAGTTGAGAAAAATGTGAGTGAACTGTCGAACGATCCCCTCCGAATAAGAACAAGACAGCTGTGAAAAGAAGTGCGGCATGCAAATTAGTAACAATGACGTCAAACGTTATGCCATCGCAAAAATCACATATAACGGGTGCTTCTCTCGAAACCAGATACTCCTTGTCGTGGAAGACACAAGTTCTTGTGTTATCTCATGCTAGTCTGTTTATCAACACAGTGTGACAGAAAGCACCGCGTGGCAAACCGTAAGAAGGTTGGAAGCTGAGCATCTTCAACCGCTAGTAGCGTCCGCCATTGGAGTAGGCCGAAGTTTAATTACACTCCTGAGGATTCGATTCCAACAGATTGGAAGTGTTTGAAGACGTCCTGACCAAGATCCTCCATAAGATACTGCTTCAAATGATGACAGTTATTTGTTATTAACAGTCCGACAGAACCAACATCTCAAGGCTACCCAGCTGCAAACAAAAATGTTAATATCACCGGAAGAAGAGTACGGCCCCAAGCGGATCATAGACTTCTTCACGCATGTGGATTGTATCCACGTGGACTAGCTTTTGTGTGCCACTGACCTCTCGACATCACACTGCTGGAAGAAACGTGGATGCAGAATGCCTTGCATTGGGACCTGTAGAGTGGAGCCACGTTTTGTTCTCTCACGGATGTAAAGAAACACTTGCCCTTTTTGTCGACGCCGGGGTTCGAACTTACGGATCTGCTATTTCCAGAGCTCTAGAGCGAGAGTGATTTAACCGATTAAGCTACGCCGACGCTGTAATTCTATGCTTACTTTGAAGTCTTTTGTGGGTAGACATTACAGGGATCAAGGATTCATCCTTGATTCGGATAATGGCACCCGGAAGGTGGCACCCGATACAATTTAGTGCTTGTCCCCGAAAGATCACGTTTCGGTGCAAGCGGTGCGCTTGTGCGAGCAGGGGTATATGTAAGTGGACGTACTAACCTGTGCCTCATTTTGCATTTATTTCCTAGCGAGTCAAAGAGACAGGGGTGTGATTCCGAGACCCACGATCGTGCCTTATGTTACTGCCATCGGCGATTCCACCGTTTTAAGGATGATAACGCCCGACGTCATCGAACGCGCCTTGTGAACCAGATACTTGATGACGGTAATATGGCACAACGTATTCCTTTCCTCATAACCAGATGCTTGTAGTGGGAACGTTGCAGAGTATGGAGTGACCGGTATTCTCCCCGGATTTCAATCCAATCGAAAATGTTTGGAACGGGTTAGACAGACGCATTGCTCTAGACTGAAACCTCTGTTGTGCACACCATGAGTTGGAAAATGCCCTTCTGAAAGAGTGAAGACGAATCATCCAAAACCTTCTCGACCACATGATGTACCCAATGCTATACAGGTGTAAAGCCGTCTTTGCACGTTTGAGGTGACCACACAACTCACTGGACAGGTAACAAAGTTCGTCAATACTTAAGGTTTCGTCTCCCACAGAAATACTGGTAGTAGTTTTTGTCGTTTTTAATGGCAAGATCTGTGTTTCCTGAAAAAGTGTTCTTTGTTATATTACAAAATGTTCTACCAGCTGTTCCATCCTTTATTTTCCTGTCCTTTTCTGCATATATATTATAGATTTCATATCGTGTTCCATAGACATCACCGGTTGTTTGTTGTCGCTAAATCACCTGCTTTCTTAAATTTATTGAGCAGTACACTAAGGATTTGTTCATTCTTGCTTTCAATTCAAAATATTAGAAAGCTTCCTACTCGTCCTATTTCATCTGCATATGAACGCTTTGGAGGAAGGTGATGCGGGGATATAACGTTTTTTTACATGAGTAAATGTTGTGGGACAGAAAGAGGTTGAAAACATCTAGCTGTAGACAGAACACATGTTTAAATCACCTACATAGTTCAAAATAAGCAATTTTATTTAGGACTTCTATGCACTCCTGTTAAAAATAAAATCGCTTTATTTACGAAATATCGAGCTCACAAACATCATCTCGAAATATTGTTTTTTAAGAAACATCATTTAAAAATTCAGAAAGAAACTTTTTGCTTTCCCGCAGGAAAAAAATGACGTTTTAAATAACAACCAAAATCCATTAAAAACCATAAATATCAGATTGATCCTTAAATGCAGCAATAAAAGCTTAGTTTTGAAAGTATTTCGATTTCTGGGAAAACTTTGCTCGAAATAGAATCACTTATTTATCTGTCTTTTCATATTTATTTTCAGCATAAAGCAATTTGAATGCGTCAAAACTCTTGCAATAAATGATCTTAAACCAAGAAAAGTTTTTTCCCTGAATTCCTTTCTAGAAAAGTATTTTTATCTCGTCAATAATATATTCACTTTGCAACTCTGATGGTCGTCGCATTAATACTTCATTACCTTCAAATTCACTAAACTGCTTTTATATTTAAAGGGCAACGGATCACGTCCCTTGTAGTACCGTAGATGAGCGGTATAAGCTGCGTTTGCTTGGCAAATCATCAATCCTGCTTGGCAACCGCTTGGCAAACATGCTCAACGCCGATCATCAGGAATTCAGCGGCACAAGTGATTGGGAAGATCTATTTTTACGTATTAGTTGTCGATCAAAAATGACTCTGCAGAAAATTCAGTGGGAATAGCTCGTTTCATTTTAAGTTACCGACTTTTCCCGTATCACTTGCCGATCACAGATGAAACTGTGGAAAACTCATTGGGAAGCGGGTGTTTTAATTTCTGTTACTGATGAGTACAGAACAAACCGTTAAGTTTAATTGCGAATTATGGTAACCGAAGGTAAGTTTAATTGCGATTATGTATTTCTCTCTATTTCTCTCTCCATATTATACGTAAGAAATATATATTGATTGACACGAAATGTGGATGGAAAGTATCAAATATGTTTATGCACACACACACAAAAAAAAACATTTGCATACAAAAAAGAAAACAATATTGATTTTTCATAAGTTATAAAAGAAGGAGTCCATATTAGAGTCATTGACATGGGTTAAAGCCAAAACAAACAGACAAAACCGACATTAATCAGATATGTGTCCACCCGACAACTGCATACAAAGTGGTTTACAGCGTTTTACCATGCTTTCCATTAGGTGATCAACCACCGCAGAGTCAAGTAATCGCCATTCCTCCTGTAGAGCAGTTTTCAACTCTGTGAGAGTGACTGGGTGTGGGAAATTTGTGCCTTCAGCACATCAGAGGGCATATCAAAGACGCCGGCCATTCCATACGCGCAATCCCCTCACTCTTCAGGTAGTCGTCACCGATGTCAGCTCTATGGACACGCTCATTATCATCCATTAAAATGAACTCAGGACCAACTGCTGCAGCATACAATCTTACAGTAGGGTCTAGGACTTCATCCCGATAACAGATAGCCGTCACGGAACCCCGTCTATAGATGTGCAGGTCGTTGCGATTTCCCAAGGAAATCCCTGCCCACACCATGGTGCTTCCACCTCGGAATGCGTGATGTTCTGGGGTCGATTGCGTGTACCTTATAATCTTCAGACCCTTACACGCATGTCATCTGGTTGTAAGTGCCTATGTATTAGACGAGCCATATGGCCAGTCACCGCTCCCACGCCTCCGAAGGGAGGGTATTAGCGCGGCCCAGCCGCTGTGAAGCCCAGAAATAGAGGATCCCAAGGTTTCAACCACAGAATTCGGTACCAGGTTCACCCAAGCCGACTGAACGCAGTAGCAGAACAGCCGACAGAGCTAGTACTGATATTAATATCCGTCGTCATATCGGGGCGGAGGCAGTCGTCGGACACCCCTCGGGTGGGTTGACCTGGCCACGCCGCTCCTCGCAGCCAGGTTCAGAGCCTCGGTTAAGTGGCTTAGTGGGGCAGAGCCCCGCCGGACCGAATACGGGCAGGCATATGGGGATACACCGCCACCGACCTATCCGATACTACGCCCTGCCATAACTGCACGAGTATCCGGATAGCCCAAGCCGTAACTCTAAGCCCGAAGGCCAGAGAGTTCGTGCTCAGCCAGATGGCAGCCGTCCAAAAACGATACGTCTGAGAACTCTACTCTGCGAAGCAGCAGTAGCGTAAAACTAACCTGTCTCACGACGGTCTCATCTGGTTGTAAAGCAAATCTCGACTAATCCGTGAGCATTACGTTCCCCGAACCAGACACTGTCCAATTGACATGTTGCCGACACCAATTTAATCGTACACCTCTGGATTGGACGGATAGAACAACACAAACCCGTGGTACCCGGGTTACAGCCCATTCATGTGTAGCCTTGGGCGCACAGTTGTGGCAGATGTCGCCTCACCAATGGGCACTGCAACCATATATGTCACTCGTGTGGAGGTCCTCATCGATTCTTACTTGGCTACAATAGCAATATATTGATCTTTCGCGGGGATCGTAACACTTGAGTGACCGGCCACAGGTCTTCGGACAACAGTTTGGCTTGTTTGGAATTATTTCCATAATCGGAAAATGACGGAATGATGAACACCTTAGAAAAGAGCGACATCTGCGACTGATTGTCCTGATTCAATGCGTCTAAAGCACGCCAGCGCTCAGAATCTGCCATTCGTCTTCTGGAAGCCATAAAAACACATCTGTTGAAATCGTACGAAAGTTCTAAACACTTTTATCAGCACTTACATTGAATTTCTGTAACCCTTTACAATGTTGGCTTCGTATACGACAACCTTTCTTGTGTATTTCTCGACATATAACTATGATTGATTGTTACATGACATATTTCATACTTCCATCTACCTCTGCAACGAATCAGAGCGCCTCCATTTCAGATTGGCTTATCGAAATTAGCATTTTCCCCTGCGTGCTTAACTTTTGACAGCGATTAGGATACGATAATGCATTTGTTATTTAAACCTGTACTTTGCACCACGTAGAACTCATAATTATAGTAATAATCTGATGTATAACAAAGAATAACAGAAAAACTTACTATTTTCTGTAATTTAAAATCTAGTTACTTTTCTGAATGTAGGCCATCAAAAAGGAATAGAGCTATTAAATTATTTTAAGTCCGTTTGCTTAATACGTAAAAGCTGATTTCTTTTATCTTTCATATTTTATTCTACTGTACCTGCAGTTTATTTTACAGTTCATTACTAAATGGCATTTTATCATACAGTTGATTAAACATTTCAGGTCGGGTCATGTTCATATTATATCTCCTCCTTTGTAAAGAAAAGTTGTGAACGCCGGGATTCGAACCCGGAACGCTCAGCTCCGAAGGAACCGCTTTTCCGGTTAAGCTACGCCGACGGTGTAACTGGGTAGCTTATATTGAAGTCGTTTGTGGGTGGAGATTACAGTGTTTACAAGCATTTGGCACTTTACTTTGTTGATATACCCATAGATGATTCGGCTATCACCATTTCCACTCAACAATATGATTACTGAAATTTCAGAAAGTTCACGAGCAGATTTGAATTTTTTTCTTGTTGAAGCTGTTCCCTGCAGTGTGCTCTCAAATGTACGTTTTTGCTGTAATTCACTGGTTTTTCCTTTGTTTGCTTTATTTCAACTAACTGTTTTTGCAAGATGTTATTGCACGTTCACATTTTTTTCATGTACATGTTTCTTCCCTTGGCACAAACATGTCCTGGAATACCATAATTTTAACCAATTAAACTTCGGCATTGCACTTTTTCGAGAGTTAGAGCATTATATGATACTGTCTTTGCTGAATTTCAGCACTGGCTTCTTGACTTCGCTTGTTGTTAAACTGTAGGACCCAAATATTTCTAGCAGCACCAGATTCACTCTGGAACTTCCTTAGCATGTTTCTCAAAGTCATAATATTCTAGGTAAATTTACTAATAATTGTTTTTACTGTGCAGTGCGTATTTCATAGTTTCTTGCACAAACACTATCTTCTGCACTTTATCACGCTGCCGCTGTTACATTAACATTACCATATCACCCCTTCTGTCCTTTTTTTTCGATCAATTTCCTACAATGTACTCGATGAAAAGTTCGTGTACTGCACAATATGTATAAGGGGCGATCAAAAAATATCCGTTCGAAGTCTGTACAGTCCAGATTTGGTATGTCAGTTATGCAAAAGCGCCTTGAGCATTGAGGCAATCATCCCACCACTTCACCAGGTTGAATACACCCCTTTGGTAAAACTCCAGTTCCTGCTGCTTTTAGCAGACCGAAACTGCATGCTGCACTTCTACGTCCAACAGGAAACGTCGACATTTCATGGACTTTTTAAAGGACCGAAGGCACGCTACTGAAGCTTTTGTTGAGCTCTTTTGAAAGCGCAGGAATGGATATGCGACGATCCGCATTAATTACATCCTCAACTGCCCACTTGTTGTTGTTGTATTGGAAGTGGATGGCCTCCCAGATCGACTTGCATCTTGCGTGGAATCACTTTGAACTCTGAGCCCCATTCTCCTACTGTGGTTTTCGACAGGCAGGCTTCTCCATACACATTCTTCATTCTCCGATGAATCTCTATCGGTTTTTCTCCTTCGACAGCCAAAAATTGAATAACAGTGCGTTGGTCCTGTTTGGCTGCATGTCATATTACCGCCGCCATTGTTAACGTTTCAGCATTTTCCAAACACACTTCGGAAATAAACGAATGCCACAATAATCCCATGCCTCGATGTCGGTGCTTATATGCACGCATCGGCGATGTCCTAATTTGCATACACGCTGCAGCCACGCCCTCAAACGGAAACTTTTTGATTGCGCCTTATATAATAAGAATGAAGCAAAACGTCTGTGGATCTGACGTGTGTGATATGTGTGTTGATTCAACGAGCTAATATGAGATAACGCAAGAACTTGTATCTTTCACGGCAAGCAGTATCTGACCGCATTACACGTTTTATGTGATTTTTGCGTCGGAATAAATTTTGATGGCAATGTTGTTAATTTGCATGTCGCACTGCGTTTCACAGCTGTCTTGTTCACAGCTTTCCACAGTTTGTTCACAGCTTTCCACAGTTTAAACTTCGAAGGCTTTCGCGGCCAGTCATCAACAAACATAAAGACTTCTGGGTCAGAGTGCCACGTCATTTGGAGTTCTCTGTTCCAACGTTTCGACATGATTGCACACGTCTTCTTCAGGGTCTGAAGGTTTCACCTTACCCTGAAGAAGACGTGTGCAATCATGTCGAAGCGTTGGAACAGAGAACTCCAAATGACGCGGCACTCTGACCCAGAAGTCTCTATGTTTGTTTTCCACAGTTTGTTCACAGTTTTCCACAGCTGATCCACATCTGGACCAGACGTGGATCTGACGAGGGCGATCAACCGTAATTGCCGAAACTAGCCACCATTTTTATTATACATTTTGTGCAGTACAAGACGTTGACAGGAACTTTTCGTCGATACCTGCACAAGAGCAGTTAGGACTACTGTTAAACTCCCCAGACGCCCATATTTTCTCATCAGGTACTACTATCTACTTTAATACATCATAATATCTACATCAGGTGTAAAGAAAATCTTTTACTGCTTGTTGACGCCGGGACTCGAACTCGGAACGTTCTATTCCGGAGAGCCGCTTTAACCAGTTAAGCTACGCCGACTCTTGTCTATCCAAGCTTATTTTTAAGTCTTTTGTGGGTGGGTATTACACAGGTACTACTATCTTAATGATTTTGTAAACTGATTGGAAGCATAAAGAGAATCCAAGTAAAAAGTGGAACCCTGGAAATAATAAAACAAAAACAAGAAAGTTTTTCCTTTTAATGCTGTTGCGTCTTATCACACGTTGTCATCACTACCAGGTTTCTGATTTTTACACAGATTATGTTTACACATATAATAAATTTTCCAAAATCATTGGTAGATGGCAGTATAGAATGGAGGGAAAATGGGCGTGTAGGAAGCACAAGCATTGCCTGTCTCCCGACAAAAGTACTGGCATCTAGTATAACAGTGGCAATGTCTCATTTCTGATACTTGAAATGACTGCAGAAATCGTAAAGTTCAACACAGTTAAAGACAACGTTATTACGCAAGTAGAGGTATGTTAAACACACGTTGATCATGGTTTCGGTGGATTCTCTAGAATGCAGCTTTTCAAATATCGACTGAAAGATGTTAACTCGGCTAATCTTGCTTAGGGTAATTGGGTTTTACAGAGCAACTATGAATGTTGAAATATGCAGAGATTGGGTTCTTGATCCTCGTGCCAACTGGTTTTGGTGTGAAATCGGCGATAACTTCCTTCTTATGGATGTTATTGCGCGTCCCCATCGTGCTGCACTAGTGACCGATTATCGTGCGGGAGAAGAAATCCAGCGGATAGAGTGGCCCGCAGATTCTCTGATTTAAATCCGATAGAACGTGTTGCGCACTAGGTCGCCAACTTGCATCACTGCAGCTCCCAGCTAGAATTCTCCAGGTACTTGAAGGTACTCTTAGTCATGAATCCACTTTGTTACCGCAGACACTCCTGAACGATCTAATACACAGCATGTACTAAAATCTCTGTAAAACTTGCATTTCAGTTAGAGGTGACAGTACACCCCTAACTAGTTTCTTTATGTAACTGTAAACAGCTGTAACACGAACTTTTCCCTACCCCACCTTATATCACATTTCTTATGTTCTTATATAAATTTATTTCTTGCAATGTTTTAGAAATAGACAATTCTGCACTTAGTCAGGCATGACAAAATAAAGATCCTGCGCAAGTTCCATATCCTTAGCTACAAATCATTCAAGTTGCATGGCTTTTATAGGTGTTCCTTTAATTCTTCCGGCAAATTTTCCGCACCAAATAACTCAAGTCTTTAAGTCCTCTGCTAATTCCCGCACGTCACTCACAGCATAAGTCAAACAATGCCGCACAAAAAACAACGAAACTAAGAGAAACAAAAATTACTTCACTGCAGTTGAAACCAAAGCAAACTGGAGACCATGTAGGTAGTTATGAACAAGGAAGGTCCCCAGACCCTACATACGAAAGGGAGAAACCCCTTTTATTACTATTATACTAGAAAAAGGAACACGATTTTTCGCAATCCGCAAAAGATCACCGAAAGGACATTCTGACGTTGCCCATAGCCGCAACTTTACTGCCGTGGAATCTCTCACAAATCACTCAATGTCGAATCTACCTCTACATACCCGCAAAAAAATGTTGCCACCACCTGTACTTAACTGTCAACCTTGAAAGTGCAGTCTCAACTGGCAAAACACACAGTTTCTGCTTTTTCTCTCTTTTTTTTTCTTGCTATGACGGGAATTCGGAAGGAGAAAGCATATCAAGGTTGTAATGAATAACAATTCCTTTTCCCAATATTAACACAATTTCTAACCAGCGAGCGCGCAGCGAAACACCATTAACATTTGGCTCCTCTCCCACTTAACAGAAAATCAGAATAAGGGAAAGAAAAAGTCACGAGTGAAGTTGCAAAATCAACCGGTTATATGCGACCTACTCTCCACGAGCGAGAGACTGAATTCTAAGCCTGCTTGGAGGGACTAGCCTCTAGGCCTCTTTGGCAACCTCTGTACTACGAAGAGGAGAGGTAATTTTCTACGAGGCAGGAACTATTGTTTCGCTCTGACCCTATTTCCTTGCCGACTTCACGCTAGGAAACGGTGAGATTAAACTTTAAAAGTAAAACGTACACAGAGACTAAAGTGTACATAACATTAAGATAGATTCGACTTCGTATAGAAGCCAGAGTTATTCGACTGATCTATCACGTGTGGATCAGTTAAATTTTACAGATAAGTAAAGTTGCTAATTAAGCCGACTAAAGGCCCATTTTTAGTATGAAGTTTTTGCTAAGAAACTTAAAAGTTTCCATTAAAAGCGATACTTGTGTGAGTTTAATAAGTA
>JJRW01S0002048.1:81248-92904 GCA_001188405.1 Loxosceles reclusa
AAAAAAAAAAAAAAATTTTATTAAGTTGCCCAAGGTTTAGTCAGGTCTGGGCCTGACTTTTTCGAAACTATGAATGGTCCACTGTTGTCGATGAGGAACGATCTTGTCAAGAAGAAGAGGAACCGGTTTTTTGCCTGTTGCCAACTAGTTGTTGAAAAAGTCTCACTAAAGTGTTCCAAGCCGTACTCATGGGTGGAGTGGAACTGTGGTCGTTCACTAAGTTCGTAGAGTGCACGTTGATGAAGAAGGCTTCCAGGAAATCTAATTCAAAAGGGGAATGAGGTCTAAATAATATTTCAGGAGACTGAAAATTGAATCGGTGATTCAGTTCCCAGCAATGTTGCGCGATACTAGATTTGACAAGTTCTTGTTTTTTAACATAATTATTGTGCTCCGAAAGGCGGTGCTTGAGTGCTCTTTTGGTCTGGTCTACATACGATAAATTGCATTCACACGCAATTCCGTAAATGCCCCAAAGCTGTTGTGGCAGGAAGGGATCTTTTGTGGTAGATGGGGAAATTTTTCTAAATAGGGTGAATGTCACGGTGAAATCAAACCTTTTTTAAAATCTTGGCAATGGAATGGCTGATGTTGAGGAAGTATGGTAAAGTGATAGTGTTGGTGCGAGTGGGTTTCGGATTAGGTATAAGAGAAGTCTCCCCTTTTGGCTTTCGAATTTTTCTCAAAGCCGAATCAATTATGCAGGGGTCATAGCCTCTTTTATGGGCGAAGGATCTGAGAAATGTTAATTCCTCAAATGGAGGGAAGAGCTGTCGGAACATACTTTAATAGCTCTGTGGACAAATGTATAAAAAGCTGCGATTTTTTTCTTCATGGTGATGGAAGGATTTGGCATGTGGTGGAAGGCACGTGGCGAACGGTTTACTATAAACTGATGTGGAAAAGGCGTTGTCCCCTTTTTTGACTAAAACATCTAAAAAGGGAAATGTTCCATTGTTTTCCAGTTCGAAAGTAAACTAGATATGGGGGTCCATTTCATTAATTTTCAGGACAAGACCAGGTATGTTCTCCTTCCCAAAGAATAAAAATGTCATCGACATAACGAGTCCAAAACTTAAATTTGAACTTTTCTTGGATGCAGGGCTCGAGGTAGTGCAGTACAGTACGGGGGACAAAGAATTTCCCATGGCAAGTCCTTCTGTTTGAAATGGCAACCGTTAAATAAAAAATGGATCTCAGGCGACGTATGCGTGAGTCAAGGAAGTGAGATTGTCAACTTCAGGGGCTTCCCCAACATCAGCCATTCCATTGCCAAGATTTTAAAAAAGGTTTGATTTCACCGTGACATTCACTCCATTTAGAAAAATTTCCCCATCTATCACAAAAGATTCCTTCCTGCCACAACAGCTTTGGGGCATTTACCGAATTGCGTGTGAATGCAATTTATCGTATATAGGCCAGACCAAAAGAGCACTCAAGCACCGTCTTTCGGAGCACAATAATTATGTTAAAAAACAAAAACTTAACAAATCTAGTATCGCGCAACATTGCTGGGAACTGAATCACCGATTCAATTTTCAGTCTCCTGAAATATTATTTAGACCTCATTCCCCTTTTGAATTAGATTTCCTGGAAGCCTTCTTCATCAACGTGCACTCTACGAACTTAGTGAACGACCACAGTTCCACTCCACCCATGAGTACGGCTTATAATACTTTAGTGAGACTTTTTCAACAACTAGTTGGCAACAGGCAAAAAACCGGTTTCTCTTCTTCTTGACAAGATCGTTCCTCATAGACAACAGTGGATCATTCATAGTTTCGAAAAAGTCAGGCCCAGACCTGACGAAACCTTGGTCAACTTAATAAAATTGCTTTTTTGTCCAATAAACGTGCTCAATCCTTGAATATAGACTACCTACCAACAAATAATTGGACACCACTGCAAACGACGATAGGTGCGATCCGGATACACGTAACGCCCGTTGTTGTTAAATGTCTTGTAGAAAACACTAGCGCCATCAGTCGCACGAAAGATGTCACGCAGTTCGGAGGTCTCTGATTTTGAAAAGGTGCAATCGTCGGGAATCACAGAAATGGCCGATCTATACTTGACATATCCAGCGAGCTGAAGTACTAAAAGTCGACAGTGGCCTATGTGACTCGTAAGCGGAAGGCAAACGGTGATTATCGGAATGTGTCCCGACCCGGCATACCTACGAAACTGGGAGTTGGAGAACGACGGGTGCTGTCCAGAGAAATTCGAAGAAACTACCCAATCGATGGCTCACATCCGCGAGAAGTTTCAAGTTTCCATTTCCGCGAGGAGGCATTCAAAAGTGTTGTTTGGATGAATAACCCTTCGTAAGAAAGCCCATATCCTGAGTTTTCATGGACGTGCTGCCGCCCACAAGCCTTTCATCGCCAAGTCCAAAAGCACTGCCCGGCTAACGTGGTGCAAAGAACGTCGACAGCGAACCGTTGAATAGTGGAAACAGGTTCTCTGGAGCGACGAATCAAGGTTCGCCCTCTGCCGTTCGGAAGGCAGGGTCTGGGTTTGGTGTCAGCCTGGTGAATGCCTCCTGCCGGAATGTATTGTGCCCGCAGTGAAGTTCGGCGAAGGTGGAGTTATGCTGCGGGGGTGTTTCTCCTGGTATGGCCTGGGACTCTTGGTCGCAATTTCTGGTACGCTCAACGCAGAGGCCTACCGCACCATTTTGGATGTCCATGTGCTCCCTACATTGTGTCAGTTTTACGGGGTGGACCCATGTTAGTTCCAGGACGACAACGCCAGCGGTCATGTTGCTACGTCCACCATGGCTTGGTATGTTGACAGTTGGGTTAATTGAATGGTCTGGCCTGCTCACAGCCCGAACCCTAACCCTATCGAGAACTTGTGTGACGAGTTGGAACGTCGACTTAAGGGGTGCCCCCACCGTCCGAAATCCGTTAAACAACTCACCTCTCTTCTCCAAGCCCAGTGGAAGAAAATACCGCTAGCCGTCGTACAAGGACTGATGGAGAGTATGTCCCGGAATACTCGAAATTTGTGTGCTGACTATGGATAAAACGTCCGAAGTTGGAGCCTCAGTCTTTCTCGTACGATGACTATAATGCAGCCCAAGGTTCCATTACAAGAATTGTTTGTGTTCATGTGTAATATCACCCCTCTTTTTCCTGAAAGAGTTTATACCATCACCTTGTACACATAAGAGACATACCCTGGTGGACAAAACTTAAGAACGAAGAAGAAATAGGCATGTATATGAAAAAGCACGAGTGGTTATAGAACAAAAGGAAAACAATAATATTGACAGCATGTTCAACGTGCTTTAATATAATAATCTTGTTGAAAGGAAGTACACAGGGTGTCAAAAGAAGGTGTTTTTGTAAAAGGTGCATATTGACCGACGACATGGTTGTACAAAGAATGTATAATACGGACTACAAACAAGCCTGAGCGTCATGTCAGTAAGGGATATATGGTCACCGTGAAGTGCGATGCAACTTTGTACATCGCGAGGTATACTCAGAACAGCATGATCCAGGGACTGTCGATGAAAGTTTTCCTATTCCTCTTTCATTGCACGGATGAGGGTCTCCTTGTTCGTCGGTGGATATTGTCAACCAGAAATGAATCTTCCCAAGGCATCCCACACATTTTCAATCGGATTCAGGTCCTATGAACGTGCTGGCCAGACTATGCGATGAATATCCTCTCTGTCAAGATATTCCTCTACAGCCAGTGTGCGATGACAAGGCGCGTTAATTTTTCACCGACAGCACCTCGGAAAACTCGCACATTTGGGAGCAGAACGTCATCAATGTACCTTTGGCTAGTCATGGCCCCTTGATCAAGCACATACAGGTCTATACGGCTATTGATCATGATGTCTTCCCACACCATGATACTGCAAGTTGCATATCGATGCTTTCCCTGATTATTTTCGGTACCAACTGCTGGTTTCGGGATTTAGTACTGCCAACCTCGCGCCATATCAATTACCGTCCAGAATCAGACGATAGACTAAATATACTCTCATCTGAGAAAAGAATGGCAGTCCAGTCGTCAACAGTCCAATGGCCATGCAGACAACACCATTGCAAACGGGCGCTACGGTGACCTCTCGAGAGTGGGACACACACACACAACAGGCCTTAGGGCGTATAGTCCTTTCTTTCGCAAACGTCTTGCAACAGTTTTACGGGATATCTCAGTTTCTGTGGCTGCGTGCTAATGACGTGGCAGGTCAGCAATTGTTCTGCGTCGGCTCCTTTTCGCTGAAAGAACGAAATGAACAATATACTGATCATCTTCGGGCATGGGACTGTTAGGACGACCTAAGCCCTTGCGCCTGCTGCGCATTCCACTACTTTCAAATGCTGCCCATAGCCTAGAAACGATATTGTGCTCGATGTTAAATTCACGAGCAACATCCGTGATTTGCCGCCCTTCTACCAGCTTTGCGATTATTCTTCCACGAGTGAAATCATCTAAATGATGTTTGGAAGACATGTTCAGACATGTCACAACACAGATTACATCACGAATTCTTGCAACTTTCAACGGGCTGATGTGGTTCAATTTTTAAAGGTAATCGTTGAAAATAGCACCCGTCCTTACGTTTTGTCCACAAGTGCATATACATTATCAGATCTACACTCTAACCCTTACAATATACGCACTATTGTATAAATACCATAATGACATAATAGAAACAAAAACTGACCCATATTTTTGGGCCTCCTGTCTTATCCTTTCTTCGCTTATAACTCTAACATCTTCTAAGTCAGCTTTATTTCCACAGAGAATAACATCAGGATTGTCGCAATAGGCATGAGTTTTTAGTTGTTCAAACCAGTTTCGGATATTGATGAACGATTGCTCACTTGTCAAATCGAAGACGAGAATGAAACCCATAGCATCACGGTAAATTGATGTTGTAATGCTTCGAAATCTAGAGAAAAAGAAAGCTTTTTCAGAAATTTTCAACGTAAATAAAATATAAGGAAAGATTTATTAATGCATTTAGATAACAAATTCGGTCCAGTTCTCTTTCTAATTTTGTGGCGACTCACGTCCAACCAACTAGAGCGCGGTTTTCTAACCGAACTTCTAACCGGCTAGACCAACTGGATCACTTTTAACACTGCTTTGACTTCATTAAGAGGAAACTCCTGTCGGCCGTTACAAACCAATCTACAAAAGAGGCTAAGTTACAAAAAGACGAAAACAAACAGTCATAAGCCTAAATTGTACCTTAGCGCATGTACCTCAGTAGATAATCCGAAAAAGTTCAAGTGCTTGTGTAAAACTTAATGTAAGTGACACTTAAAGAAAATTTCCTATTTCTTTTTAAATTTGTTATTGTTAAACTATTTAACATGTTATCGTAAGAGAAGTTTGAGGATTGATCGGGGATGACTCTAAATTTATCTAATGATTTAAATAAAACGTACAGACAATAAATTTAAAAATTTGGTGGTAAGACTTGTAAAGAATAACTTTACTTCATGTCGTCGCCGGGAATCGAACCCGGAACGTTCTACTCCGGAGAGCCGCTTTAACCGGTTAAGCTACTTCGACTCTTGTCTATCCAAGCTTATTTTTTTTAAGTCTTTTGTGGGTGGGCATTACAGACTACTCGTGTTGATAGTATGACAACATGGAAGAAAAGACTTTTGAAAAAGTACTTTCATTGAAATAAAAAAGTAGTTAGTGCTAAGTTAAATAAAACTAAGACAAAAATAAAAGTAAAAAAAACATGTTAACAAGATTACACCAGTTGTTAGTAAGACAACTCCAAACAAGACTTAAAAAAGTATTTGCATTGAATTGAAAAGGTACGTATTGAAAAGTTTTCAGAGTGATAAATTTTGAACACAAAGAGAGAGAGAGAGAGAGAGTTTCAAGTAATAAAAATGTTGACAACAAGACTACTTATTGTAATGAATTTAACCAATTCCCGTACTAACACAATTTCTAACGCGAGCGCAGCGCGAAAACACGAAATTAACATTATTTTCTCGCTGCCACTGAACCAAAATGCAGATTAGGTGAAACACAACAAGCCTACGTGACGAGAATCAAAGTATATAAGAACGAGCAAAGTTAAAGGCAAGGCTTTTTTGCTTAACCTTCGTGGTAATCAACTTTTGGACAACGACTTTATACTGCGTCGGTTCTACACACCGAATATACGTTACGGCGGATACTTTATTGTCCGTACGTAAAAAAAATTACTAACTAGGATAAAGACTCCTTTTTGAAATTTCACAAGCTCGACAGTGAAAGCTCAAACCTTGAGCAGACGACTGATGATCTGGATCATTTGACGAGGAGCTGTAGACAAGAGAAGATGTCTGCCCTAAGGAGAATGTGTACAACCACATCGAAACGTCGGCTCGTAGTTGAGGACAGGACGCGGAATCCAGCCCAGAAGCTTTCATCTCTAACGAAGGTTCCGGCCGCGAAAGTTTTCGTGTTACGATTGGTATTCTTTATTTTGTTTCAAATAAGTGACTGTGGAGTTCTTGTGTGTTATACACGAATTAGGAGTTTGATATGATGAAATATTGAATTATCTGAGATCTGACGTTCAAGTGCTGAATCTAAAGAAATGATTTTGTGCTTCTGTTATTTTAACATATATTTTTATTTCTTGTAATGTCCACCAACAAAAGACTTCAAAATAAGCTTCCCAAATTACCTTTAGGCATAGCTTAACCGGTAAAGTGGTTCCTCCGGAGCTGAACGTTCCGGGTTCTAATCCCGGCGTCGACAACTTTTCTTGACAAACGGCGCTCGAACATAACGACTCACACTATTGGCCAAGGACCCAACCGTTTCGTCCACCACTCGAGGTCAGGTCTTTACCCTAACTCTCTCTTTCAAGTGGGATTGGATGTAATGTCCACTCACAAAACACTTCAAAATAAGCTTCCCAAATTATCAGTCGGCGTATCTTAAACGGGAAAGCGATTTTCTCCGGAACTAAACGTTCCGGGTTCGAATCCCGGAGTCGACAACTTTTCTTTGCATTATTTAATAAATTGTTGAAATGACATTACTTTTTTCTTTTAATTAGTTTAGTATTGAATTTACAAAGTGATTTAGAATGGTTTGCAAAACACGATATACGATTACGAATTCGATACTAGGAAAATTGCACCGTTAATTTAAACTTAAGCCATTTGAGAGTCAGATAAATATTAAAATGAATTAAAATTAAAATTAGAAATATGCAACTTAACTTGGGGTACGACACAGCATTGTTAACTGCACGGCAACGGATTGAATGCTTTGTTTGGACTAAAAACATCAAAAGTAGACGGGCCGTCGAAACAATTAGAAACGAGTAGCTTAATACAATGTCCCAATTTAAACTTCATCGGATACAGACAAAACCTCACGGATGAATCCCACATGCGATTGTAAGGTTGGGAAGACTGAGTGTTGGCTTGAGGTACCTTCAACTGCCCATGTATGATATCTTTGGTTACGTGCACCAAGAACTCTTAATGCTTCCCGGTTCCTCGTGGCACATCATTGGCACGCATTTATGGCCATCTTATGTTCTCAACGAAAGCAGAGTCGAACGAGGTAACTTCATCACATTGCATAGTTTGTAGAGTTCTCCCGTAAAACATATTCAGCTGCTTCCATAATCACTGGCATAGCTGAGTGGTAGGGTGCTCACTTCGAAAGTGAAAGTTGTAGGGTTCGATTCCATTGTCGGCAGGGTGTATTGCAATGACGCAGGAAATCATAAGTGTGGGCCGTAGGTCGTTGTCGTTGCGGTACATTGATTAAGGTTAGGCCTACGCACTGACAGTGTTGGGGGCTTCGCCCTAAAAACATATATGCATATATGAATAAATAATTAAATGCTTCTGCAGTCATCGGTAGAGTTCAATGGTAGAGCGCTTGCTTTCGAAGTTGAGAAAGGTCGGGTCGGGGCCCTCACTAGTTCGAGTAACATTCTTTTGGCTCTGCCACAATGAACTGGACGTCAAAGGGCCCATATTAAATCTCAGTAAGCATCTTTGGGATTCCGTGAGGCAGGGTGACCGGCCCGTGACCAATCACACCTCGGTGAATTGTGGAGAGCTGTAGAGGAAGCATAGGTCACCATGTTTGTAGTGCACTTTCTCAAACTTGTGGATTCCAAACAGAGCCATGTTGACCCTTTTACAATGGAACTCTCCCTTCACTCAAACTACTTGTAAAACGTCACTCATTGCGATTTGGCTGTGATCCAATAAGAGGGGCTATTCTGCGGTGCAGCAAATCCGTAGTAGCTGACGTCATGTAAGGCGACAGGTGGAGTTTCACTAGTGACAGGCCCAATATTCAAGATGACCTTGTTTAATACCACCTCGGGTGCCGGCAATCGTTAAGACAAGAGGGAGGGGAGTCTAACAGGTCACCAGATAAATATTTTTAATTCAGTGACACTCAGTGTTACAGATGAAAATATCATTTAAAAGAACAAATAGTAAGAAAGTATTAATTATTTTAAGACAAAGTAAG
Organism: Loxosceles reclusa; assembly: GCA_001188405.1. Taxonomy (NCBI): domain Eukaryota; kingdom Metazoa; phylum Arthropoda; class Arachnida; order Araneae; family Sicariidae; genus Loxosceles; species Loxosceles reclusa. Next base: position 89,742 of record JJRW01S0002048.1, read on the forward strand.
AAAATAATACTATACAAAAATATATATAAAAGTATCATTCAAAGCTACGCAGTATGTGGAATTAAACATTTAGTCAACAAATAAAACACAGATTATAAAAATCACGAACCTTTCTTGCCCAGCTGTATCCCATAGTTGTAAATGTACTCTTTGACTTCGACCGGTAGCACCTTCCCCATGCTGACAACGATACACCTATGTTGAAACATCAAGGGGAAAAGAATCAGTAAAAGCAAAATTCCCTCATTGATAAATATGCAAAATCTGTTTCAGTTTGAAAATCAAGATAAAGTACACTGCTGGTTATTAACAATTTCATCAAGTTCGATGAGGATGGTGACGTTTCTCCATTGCGATAAATGGCAAGATCGCGTCGACGATAAGATGATAATACAAGTCCTGTAGATTATGGTGTATAACCATAAACGACTGGAAAACAGACCCAGTTTGCATGTACACGGTCACGGTTCTTCTATGTTAATATAATAAAAATATTCATTTTGGCTCTTCAAATCGGAGAATCCAATGACCAAAAGCTTAAACCAATTGATCGGAATTCAAACTCTAGCTGCGAGGCACGGGTTAGCAGAACTGGAAAAATTCATAGGGTCCAGTCTCCCCCGGGTGGTAGCTCCGCAAACGGATGAGGATGAAGTTGATAGGAATTAGAGGATGTGTCGTGCTGTTCACGACCAGAACGTCACCTTGAAGTGCCTGTCAGGGTTCGAAGGACAGTAACATTATTCCTCTTCACAGAGAATGGTAAACAAGGGTTTGAAGCTCGATCGATGTGGTTGCTTGAGATCAAGAGCCAAAAAAAGACTAAGGGGATTATTCCTCCAATGAGCTTATGACACCCCGCTATCAGGGATGTGGTTTCAATGATAGTGGAACGAGTGGCTAGGAGAAGCCGAGCATCAGCAAGGCCTCGCTCATTTATGAGTCCCTTCGTAAGTAACCGTAATGCCTCAAATGAAACGGTTGCAGCGCATATCTCGAGTGCTTCGGACTCGAACCTAATCGACTGGTAGCTTAAGTCAAGCAGCGTAACTGGCAACCATCTCAACAACTATTTGATGGCTTACTCATTACAAATTCCTTCGACACGAGTATAAATTAATAAATTAAATTAAACATTATAATAACAGACGGCGGCATCAAACGCGCGAATTGTTCGCCGGTCTCTCCGCTTTAAAGAGCCAAATGGCGATTTTCATTATATTAACATAGAAGAAGCGTCTAAGTGAAAACTGGATCTATTTTCCACTCGTTTATGGTTACACGTTACAAGCTACGGAACTTGTTGTCATCGATAAAAAAAACATTGAGGTTTTCAAGGCCGGGGACGATATTTAGAGTCTGCAGAGGGTTCCGGGCTTGAGTGCCACTGGTCTAGAGCGCACATCACACTTCTTAACGTTTCGCTCGCAGCTAAGGTGAGCATCGTCAGAGGACTTTCCTCTGACGATACAAAAAGCAACAGTTCAGGATTATCATTACGACATTTTGGAAACAGCAGCACATTCTCTTCTTATGCGTTGGCAGAGGCGTTCTAAAACAACCGAAAGCGGGAAGGTGTACGCTATTACCCCTCGTACGACGTACACCCTCATCGCTACCGGAAAGGTGGTTTGAGAATTCATCGTAATGTGACGAATCTCAACTATCTGCGTGGCGCATCGATGAATTCTGGGGTGAATCAGCAAATGAAACCACGAGGATACCAGTTGAATATAACATCGTTCAACAAGCGCCTGCTGCTACCACCTTTCCGGGTTAATACTATACTGCTGCCATGCCTGTTACCTCCTTTTCGGGTCAATTCTCTGCTGCTGCCGCTGCCATGCCTGTTGCCTCATTTTCGAGTCAATACTCTGCTGCCATTCCTGATATCTCCTTTCCAAGTCATTATTCTGCTGCCGCCACCGCCATGCTAGCCGCCACTTTTCAAAATGAATATTCTTCTGCCATGCCTGCCGCTGCCTTTCTAGTAGAAAATTCAACTGTTACCGCTGCCATGTCCAGCGCCACCTTCCAAATAGAACAGTCTTCTGCTGCCGTTGCCATGCTTGCTGCCATTTTTTAAAATGAATATTCTGCTGCTGCTGCTGTCATGCCTACTGGGAACTTTTCAAAATGAATATTCTTTTTCTTCTGCCGCTGCGAAGCCTGCCCCGCCTTTCAAGTAGAACATTCTACTGTTGCCGCTGCCGTGCCTGCTGACAATATGCATACTGCCAATTATATGTCTATTTCTTCTACTAATGCAGAATATTGGGCAGCGGCAGAAATGATGTTGACGGGAAACATGCCGGAACTGAAGAGATTATTATCTCTACTCCAGTTCCGGCTGCCCGTAAGACCCAGCCCGATGTGTTTCGGTCGCCTAAACAACTTGCTCTCTGCTCCCAACACCTCATTTAATCCTTCTTCTTCCGTGTATGAATATATTTTTCCTCGATCAGTTTCTAGACCTTTTTCTGTTATAGCTACCAGTATTTCTGCTTTGACACCGGGCTATGTTCTAGAAGAAGAAAAAAAAAACCAGAGCAGCTTGAGCAGTCCGAACCAGAGCAGCAAGAGCAGTCCGAACTAGAGCAGCCCGAGCAGACCGAACTAGAGCCACCCGAGCAGTCCGAACTAGAACAGCCCGAGCAGTCCGAACCGGAATAGTTGGATGTATTAGAACCTGGATCATTTATCCAACATCATTTAAATAAGGACAAGATGAATAAGAAGTAGAAAAAGAAGAAAAAAGAAAAATGAGAAAGTGATGCCATGTGTATAATGACGTTTTTTAAACATTTAATGCGTAGGAATGACATTTTTAGTAATAGTGAACACGGCAGTTTGGAGTGACCATCTGGTGCGGCGGAAGTTGGTGCGGAATCTGGTGTGGTTATGTAATTGGGCGTGACCAGAGCTACAGCCCAATTACATCAATTCCTTCCGCGATACAAAAGAGAGCCTTTTGACCAAAATAGGAACAACCGTGAATCGTGACACACTACCAGACGTGGATCTGACGAGGACAATCGACTGCAATTGCCGAAACTAATCGCCATTCTAATTACATATATTGTGCAGTTACAAGAGGCTCACAAGAACTTTTCATCGAGTACATCTATACCTGCACAAGAGCAGTTAGGACTAGTGTTTAAAG